>OZ005744.1:122817555-123020055 GCA_963930735.1 Dioctria linearis | reverse complement strand
GACAAATCCTGGTCGGATAGAGTAACAGGTTCCTTTGTCTCTTTGGAATGGTCAGCATCATTTCCATCTGTGGCTAAATTATGAAGGACACAGCACGCAATTATAAATTTGGAAATTTTATCGACATCAGTAATATCCACTTTAAGGACTTGGATATATCTTTTTTTTTAGAATTCCAAAAGCATTTTCGATCAGCATTCTGGTAGCGCTGGGTTTATCATTCTATATAATTTTTTCATTTGATAAATTTTCGTAATTGCGGTACGGTGTGAGCAGTCATTCTCTAATATCATACGTGTTATCTACCAATATATGAAATTTACCCTCGCAAATCGATAGAAGTTTTTCAGATAGCGGTGATAATTTAAAAAAAAAATCGACTATCGTGTATTTTGCTTGGTGCCCCAGTGAAAACATCTAAAAATCTTCTTTTGTAGTCACAAACATGATACTAGAAATTTTATATAAATTTCAGCTATATCATTTAAAAAATCCATTGCTAAATTAGTTATTTTAAAGCACATGGATTCGGCCAGTCCAAAGATCTATCCAACCTCTCGTATTGTTGACGCAAAAAATGATTCCTGATTGGAATCATCAAAAAATATTTGCGCAAGTAGTTTGGTTCCTGTAGGATCACTAAACAATTTAATATGCAGTAATTAGTTCCTGAAACTATATAAAAACGATATGGGGAAAGGTCACACCATATGCCTGTATACTAGACTGATGTAAAATTTCCTTATTATTTATTAATACTGCAATTTCAGCACGCGCGTAACGGAACAGTTGCTGTAGAACCGATCACCAGCCACATGTAATGATGCTATATTTGGTGGATTATGTTAGTGTAGCGGTATATTAAAATCAGGACGACCATAAATAGATTTACATTTCGATTTAATAAAATCTTCGAATGCAGGTTAGCTTAAGCACTCTAATTCACAGCAAAGCACTTATCTAATACAAATCTAGAAAATTCTTCAAAATTATGATCTTAAAGCTATTTACAAATTCAAGCAAACAAAGGATAATTCGCAGGTATATTTCAGCTAACCCGATTTGGGAAGTATAGGAATAACTGTCTTGAATGTATCCTGTACAGGACACTTTAATTTACTATTAATTTGTTATCAGAAAATTAGTAAAAATCACAATAAAATGAATTCACTTTATTCAAAGAAACAAAAATGCTTGTTAATCGCAATAATATCACTAAATTATGTCCTTGCACAAATTTTACCTTTACCAAAAAATCGCATGTGAGCTTATGCTTACCATAGGCAGATTATAACCCAATTTTACGATTTGCATAAAGTTAGATCTAACAACAAAAAAAAATAAATAAAATTGCACCAACTATATATCACGAACTGAAGTCCTTGAACTCGAAAATATTAAGAGAGCGATTAATGCAAAAGCTCGGCCTTATATAGGGTCTGAACCGCCATTTTTGTGTGTGGAACCCGCACCCATAATGGAAATTGCTCAGAATATATTAGTTTTCATCAGGTGTGATTTTTCTCATTCGATGAAGAATATTAATATCTATCTTTTCTCAGCAAAAGATTTTCTTCACATTTTCATTTCATTCAATGAAAATTAAAATTCTAAATTGTGCTATAACATGGCGCAATTAAATTATTGTCGTCCATGTTGAAAGAATTTGATGTGGAACGTATTTTAATCCATCTCACTTCCACTTGCTATCTCTTTGCTTCTCATTAGTTATATGAGAAATTATAAATTCGTAAATATCTTTTCACTGAGATTCTTTAGCACCTTTTTAATACCGCCATCAGATTCTTTGGTAAAAAATGCCCCAAATTCATGTGCCATATGTTGGAAATACATGAAATTTGACAGTTCCGCGATAATTAAAAGTTTGTTGTGACTGTTCGCGATCGAGAGTTTTCCTGTGCGTGTTTTTCGCGAAAATTGTGGTAATTACATAAAGGTAAGCTATGGAAATTATGTTGTATGTGTGATTCATTGTTTGTGTGTACTTATTTTCTAAGAAAACTCGTTTTTTTGTTAAATTATAATCTTAATCTGTCTTCAGGTGAGATTTTCTTTTGTTGATTTGCGAAATCCTTACGGGAAGTTGTTTTTGTGTTAGATATCCTTTCAATAACTCATAATCTTCGGTTTTTTTGAGTTTTTTGCATTTGACAATCCCTTTAAAGCTCGATTTTTGAGTAAATTGTTCTCCCTGGTGACAACTGTCAAAGTGGAAAATTTTCATGTAATTTTTCTCGAAATAGTTCGCGGGAAAATGGTTTGTCATAGTTAACATGTTCTATGACTCTTTTTTCAATAGTTGGTATAGATTTCAAGTGATGGAAATTGAAATTCAACCAACTATTTATAAATTTCCATTTCCCATAGTGTTGTTGTTGCTTTGTGGGAGAATTGGAAGTTTTTATAGAGTTTCTTATGAATTCAGTTAGTGTTTCTGAGTATAAATAATTCATTGTAATTTATTGTTTAATTCTTTTTTAAATAATTCATATTTTCTTTATATTTCAGCTGTTGAATATATGTACGTAGGTACATAGGCACCTGTACTGCGTGGGAGGGTGTATGCCAGTCGCCTTCCCTGGCTTTTGTTGAGTTAAGTACCCTGTATGGGGTTTTCATTTATTAATTCTTTTTCTTTTCTTTTCAGCTTGTTCGGGACTGAACACATATACTGCATTTGTTGCGAGCAAACCTTTTAAATGTTAATTTAAATATAACTTTAAAACCAACCGTAAAGTACTCACCACAAAAAAAAACCAACAAGTAATATTTGGCAGGTACAGAATTCCTTCCGTCGCGATACGTTCTTTGAGTATAAAAGGAACAGCTTGTGAATTTCTGCGTAAGTTCAACATAAATCTCCCATCTTACTCTCAAATGTTTCTGAAACTACATATTATGGAAATAGCAAACAGTTAAATACAATTAAAAAAATACATTACCCCTTCGAAGAGTAGTAGTTCATAATAATGTTTTCGACAAAGTTATAAATTTTTTGAGAGTCTCCCATGTTACGGAAAATTGGTACTTGGGATGAAAAGTTTCCACATCATCAACCTCTGAAGTATCCATCGAATCTTCATTTAAAATATTTAATGACAACAAAAAGTGTTTTTGATTAGGCCTATTGTTTAATAATGTTTTCCCACGCACAAATTATAATAAACACCAAAATAAACGAAGTAAAAATTTTTCCACAACAAATAACACAAAAATCTCGCTCAATCAAAACAATAAAATATAACCTCAAACCAGTATCAACACCCGACACCGTAAAAAATTTGGGTATAAAAATTTGCAACCATTGGCAGCTCCAAAAATAACCGAGTTAGAGAAGAACGCGCCTATGGCTCTGCTACCTCCTCATAAATCAGCTTCCAACACAAACACATTTTGAAAATACCGATATCTGTTCACCTCATTCATACAGAAAAAAAGGAACATTAAATATACCTGGATGAAAGATTTACCTTCTTCGCAAGAACGGGTAACTAGAATCGTGAATAGGTGTCCATCACAAATAGGAATCAACAAAATGCTTCGCGCTGCTTAATCGTCACGGGATATATCAATGAAATATCATCGGGATCTCCGGCATAACAACAACTTAGAAAAATCTCTACCATTCCGCACCCCAATCTATTTAACATCCCCATTCCCTTCAATCCATATATTTTTTAATAGCTTCCGTAAGCCACATACAAGAAAACAACTTGTTATCACGTAACTAAACGTTTTATTTTCGGGCAATTACTTAAAGTGTTAAAGGCGAAGAAAAGCGAAAAATGAATTCAAGACCAAAATTAAGGTCTGTAGGAATTTTCAACAAAAATCTATGGAAATCGCGGTTCGGTAGACATTCAATTCGTATTTAGTTTCGTTAACGCGTTAGATGTAGATTTTGACTTGATTGTTTTCATTCTTAGTGAGAGTTTTTAAGAGTGCAATTTAATTTAAACAATTAAAATTCTAGTGACAAGGGAGTATATTAGGCATATTCTGCTTAATGCCTTCAGTAAAAGCCATAACATAACGGAAAGTGCGAGGAATATACATAATACAGTATATGGAAATTGCGAAAGCTACTGTCAATAATTCGGAACGGAGAACTACAGCCCAGAAGGCAAGCTCGATAAGGACGTTTTGCAAACGCAGGTGGAACAAAATCTTATCCGAACTATTGAGAAGCCAACCGGGAAGTTGGAATTTGGTCATTCATGCCATATGATCGAAACAGGCAGCAAATGCAAAATTGGTCCAACGGATGTTTGGTGAGATTGGTGCATATTCCACCGACATCGCATAATCTGATTATCATTTATTCTGCAGTCTTGAAAATCATTTGGGCGGAAAAAATGAATTCTTTGCATGAGACCAGAGCGGTACTCGAGAAGTATTTGTCGGCACGCAAAAATTAATTTTGTAGGAGGGTCGATGAAAATCCACTAGAAAGATGGGGAGCATTGTATTCCTTCCGATATCAAAATAATTTTAAGGCTGGAAATTGTTTCATGCATCATCTAACAAGATTTCGATGAAAAAAGAAACTTTGAGGGAAAATGCTGCAGAGAAACAACAAAACTACTTTGCATATGATCATATCAGAAGAGAATATCTAAAGGAAATAAGAACAATGCATAATCCATCGCCTCCACATAAGCAGAATTCACAAGTCTAGTTAAGTCCTTTTATGTTTAACATAATTTTTTATGATTTCTTTTTCTGAGCTTCTCTAACTAACAAAAGTCGCACGTCACCACCTTCAATAATTTTCAATTAACTTTTTTCTTTGCATCGATTAATTCCAGCTTTCAGGTAATCCCATTGCATATAAAATGCCTGGCATATGGGGATTAAATTCCTAAGCATCCATGCAAATCTAAAGCTAATACTTTGCCTGTTAACAATTATTGACAACATTAACTGAGATGGTGGGTGGATAATGTTTTCAATAATGAATTTATGAGCTTAAAAAACTGATGAAGAAGTTAAGGGGATTTGAGAGATTTATCGGGATTCCTTATAGGCTTAGAGGTTCATTTACGTCGTTTCAGAATGGAAATTAGTTGTAATTTTTGTTTGTATCATTTGCTTTTTAATATGAGTTTGCTTTAATGTTAGAAAATTTATGAAGAATGAAATTAAATTTTGCTTCATTTTGGCATTGTTTACAATTCGTCTACGATCGTCTTAATTTTTTTTTTCCAAAACTATTTTTTGCTTGTCTGTAACGAGTGACAATTTTAGCCTACTCCTGTTGGTTGCTTGACTTAGGTTAAAGGTGGAAATATTTATTTACCTGTATATATTCTTAGGGATTTACTGGTTTCTTATCTTTATACCTACTTACACATTTAATTTCTTGGTATTTTATTTTTAATACTCTACCCACAAATGAGCTCCGAAAAATTCCAAAGATTTAAGGAAAAAATCTTATTTATTGTGAAGTGTTGACTGTTGATACAAAATAGTAGATTGGAGTTTTTCGGTCTATATGATAATGGATAACCTCATTTTAGTATAGTCAAACCGGAATGTAGGTTAAGTTTGGTTAGGTTAGATTAGAGGGTGCCGTTAAGACGATTGTTAGTCCGTTATGGAAATCTATCGTTCTGTGGACATCACCCTAGATCCACCATGCTTCTCTAGGTAATCTGAGGTTATACTTAAGCTCTGTACTTTGCAGTTCTAACACCTCCGGCAAAAAAGTGGCTACCAAGTAGCAGGTCTCTTTTATTCGCTACAGCAGGGCACTCATAGTATGTCGAACTGTTTCTATTTCCTAAGATACTTTACAGGATCAACAGAAATCGTTTAACCACAGACAAGAAAAACCCAGATATGTACGGTTGTACTAACAAACCTAACTCAAACAAACTCACTGATCTTGGCTAAATATGTCATTGGTATGAAATAACATTTTTCGTAAACATTTTTTAAATAACTTTTATATACTCACTAACCCCTGACTAAATAACTTTGTGCCTGAGAGTGCCATGGGTGACGAACGATTAAAATTGAAATGCTTAGAAAAATGCCTCGAGGTAGACAATTTACAATTATTAAATTATGTTTTAAATCCAATCCACTTGCTAACATAGTGGAGTGGCGTTGAATTCAAATACCAAAATTTCTTCGTTATTCCAGTCTATATTTAGTCTATGGCATAAGTAAAGTAAGTACTCAAATACTTAATAGGAAAAGTCTGAATTTTTCTATATTCGCTGAAGCAGTGTTATTGTTTTTGTTAGTATAACGGACCATATAAGTGGGGGAACGTCGTCCGGGTAGGCCACCCTTTTGATCCTTGTGCATAACTTCCGGTTAAGGAAGAATTTGGTCATTCCAAGCACACCTTTGAAAAGGGAACACTTTTGCTGAGCGTCATAAATTGTTTGGGTGAAAGATGAAGAAAATATAGGTATCTAAAAAATAAGTGAAATGCTGTCAAGGCCGGGCTGAGCTGTCTAGGTTAGCAAATCGTAGAAAATCGACGAAATGTGTGATGAAATGATGAATGAAAATGACCTGGAAAAATTTGTTGAATGAAATAAAATGCCGAATTTGTAGCATTTTTCTGATTTTTATTCAATTGTGCTAAAATTGAATGGCACATTACTCCGAATCGCAGTTCCGGTAAATTCAATAGCTCGTTGTTATATTGGCGCATTTCAAGCACTTCTATTTTGCATTGTCCGCAAAGAGCATTTCTGCGCTTTTTTTGGGCGGGCATCTTCCTTTATCTGGTGTTTTATTGGCGGACTTTGTTGGGACTGGTGTTGGACGTTTTTTGCACATCTACGAAAACACAATCAATGTGAGCTAAGACTTACTAAATAAATTGTTCAACTTTCCTGAGGAGCACCATTGCCGCATCGCGCCACATCACAACCAAACATGTAATAGGATTGAATTTTCTTGTTGGTTGTTTTCAAACATGAACCAGACAACATATTGACAATACATACAATGAAGATTGCATATTTCCAACTCACTTTCTGGCCGTATTCACTGATACTAAAATAGCTTTTTTTTTGATATTTCAAGCCACTGAGTGCGCAACACATGTTTTGTGTTCACACTCCAAATCTGTAATGAGACGAAAAGTTCACTGTCACTGAAAGAAGTTTTACCGCACCCTGACGACATTCCATAAGTGAAAAAGTGAAAGAGTGTTTGAATTGCTAAACGGTTACAAAAAAAAAAAAAAAAAAAAACAAAAAACGTGTTTCACAAACGAATAGTATTGGTCAAGAAGTTAACAGTTTGTGCTTAGTGATTTGATTTTGATGGGAAAAAATAAATAAAATAAACAAAGGTTAGAACTTTTGGAATTTTGTGACGACATCTTGTAAAGATAATAATAAATATCTTTCAAACATAATAATTAATAAATTGTAGCTCTTATTTATAAACACTACAAATTGGTGACCCCGATGTGATGCCCAACGAAGAGGAAGAACAGCCCAACGAAGAGGGCGAACAAAAGTAAAAACTTTTGGCGACAAGCTTTTAAATATCAGTCTAGGATTACGTCGAAATTTATAATTGCTATTGTCGATCATCATTGTCGCTGATTTCATACATCATTTTGGACTTTTGGTAGATTTAAAAAATTGAAAAATAATTGACTACATTACGAAATTTAGTTCTAATGGTACTGTGCTTAACTCAAACAAATTTTTGCATATAAAAACGATTTCTAAAAATTCATCATACGCAGAAATACTCGCCGAGTTTCCAGAAATTATTAAACCTACGAATTTTGACAGCGAAGAGAACTTGAATATTTCCCATCAGATTATCACCAATGGTCAACCTATTTTTGCAAAAGCGGGAAGATGGACAATATGAAGCAGTGAAGAAGGAATTCGAATATATGTCGAAGAGCTGTTGGGCTAGGCCGCTGCATATGGTCCGAAAACCGAATGGTAATTGGCGACCTTGTGGGGATTACCGGATGTTGAATTCAATTACTGCTCCAGATCGTTATCCTGTTCCGAACATTCAAGATTTAACTTTCAATCCGGATGAAAAACTATATTTTCTAAAAGCTATTTAGTTCGAGCTTTTCACCAGATTCCTATGGAGTCTAAAGACGTTCAGAAAACAGCTATAATCACTCCGTCTGGATTGTATTATTTGAATTTCCAAGAATGACTTTTGGTTTATGTAATGCAGCACAAATCTGTCAACGAGTTGTGCACGGAGGGTTTCGGGGATTTGAAATTTGCTTTCCATATATCATTGTTTCCTTACTGCGGCCTAAACTGAAGAGGAAAACAAGAATCATCTGCGAGCTATCTTTTACCGTCTTAGAAAATTTGGCGTGGTAACTAATCGAAGCATATGTGAATTTGGTAAGGCATCTATTGAGTTTTTCGGGTTTTTAATGTCTAAAGCTGGTCTCAAGCCAATGAAGCAAAATGTTGAAGCTATCCTTAATTTCAAACACCCTGAGAATTTGAAACAACTGCGTCGATATCGTGCAATGTTTAACTTTTACCGTAGTTTCGTTCCAAATGCAGCAAAAATTCAAAGTGCACTTAAAGATTTCATGGGGGGAAATCCAAAGAAGAATTCAAAATTGCAGTGGCCGACCGATACAATTGAAGCATTTGTTAACACGAAGAAGGCTTTAGCAAACGCTACTATGTTAGCGAATCCTTCAACATCAAAAGAACTTTGCATTATGGTTGAAGCATCTGACTTAGTCGTTGGAGCAATATTACAATAGAAAACAGAAGGTAATCGGGAATCATTAAATTTTTATTCACAGAAGCGGTCTTCTACGTGACTGAAATAAAGCACATATGACCGGGAACTATTAGCGATTTATCAACCAATAAAACATTTCAAATATATGTTGGATGGTCGAATTTTCAAAATTTTTACCGATCATAAAACACACTAGAGCACACGCGCCCCGACTTGGTTCATGGCAGCTCGCGTGGGGGACATACGTTCCCCATTTCTGAAGTGGTTTTCCTCAGTCAAACAGAGGGAAAAGTAAAAGAGTGTTAATTATTATAAAAGAGGAACTTTATTGTCGTTATTTAAAATAATAAAATTTTCTAAAACCTTCTTATAGTATACTAACTAGAACACAAAAAGAAAAATATCACTATAAATCTCTTCAAAATTCAAACAGCCTTACTAACACAAACACAAACTTGTCCTTAGGCATTATTTTCATTATTTTCGTTATCGTTTTTGCAGCCGGGCATATAACTACGTGATTATCAGCACAAATCCACTTCAACTACGCTTACTCAGAGAGTGTCTCTGAAGAAAACCACTGTCTTAGGAACCATTGATTCCTAAACATATTTCCTTCCCCCGCCCTCCTACTAACAAATAACTCCAAAAGGAGAACGACATGAGGTATGACTGATAGGGCGCATCAGCTGTAATGGAAAAAGAAGACAATAAAACGTAAAGTTCGAAAGTCGCAAAGGACACCTGTCAACAACACGAAAAAAGAACCGAAGTGAGGAGTTAAGATGAGCCCCAACGAACAAATGAGGACAAAATAGAGAAAACATCGAGGGAAACTACGACAAAGCAAATAAAAATTCGGTGCAAAACACACTTGACACTTGACACGCAAATCCACTTAAAGCACAGTCTACACGCTCTGAGAGTACTTCGATCTCGACCTCGACCACAAAGCACGCATCGGCCCTTTCCACCTCTACGTGGTATTTCTTCCTGTGGCGTATTCTCAGGTAGACCAAGAAGCAGTTCACCTTTTATTTTTATTCTTTTCAGAATATTTTTCTTTGCTATCCTCAATGCGATAAGTGGTTTGACTAGTTTATAACCAATACTGTGCAAGAAGTGTCGTCAAACTATTTTGTCAGTGGGATTCTTCAACTGCTATAGTGAGTTTATTCCGCATATATTTAGCAGGTCGTAGAACAGGGTGAGTGGCCATCGTCGACTGTTGCGGGAGACGTCATACTGGTGGCACATTTTATCAAAAATATCCACGCCACACTTAGTATGATTATAGAACGTTATAATTTCGGGTTTTTGTGCGTCACCGGTTTCAGTATCGATCCTATTGTCATTGTGCAACGTGGATAACAGCAAAACACATTTGGTCTTCTTTGGAACATAGCTTACTAAGGTGCAACCTTTTTATAATTAGTGAAGGTAGGTAGTTTTTGTACATTTGTACTGAAATAAGAAGAATTCCTTTTTTTCATGGATCTTTGCATTTAATTACCCACAGTGGAGAAAAAAGTAGCATCGCATTGCAAGCAGCTGGGATTTCGTGTTTTTACTATTCTATGTAACTAAAATAGTAAACAAAAAACATTTAGAAAAAAATATTAACAATATTTATTACCTTTTGAAAAATTCCGAAATCACACGCGCGGGGCCACTTGTACCCCAGGAAACTGAACTTTACACATACGTACAAAACACATCAAAGCCATTGAAAGTTACATATTGCGTACACTGGTTATTAAACTAAGCTTATCTAGGAATTCAAGATGATATCTCAGCCGCACGTCATAATATGCAGCATAATAAATCACTGGGGGACATACGTCCCCCACGCCGTGTGCTCTAGTGTTAAGACAATTGGATTTTAAAGCACAATTTTCCACCGATATCCATCGGTTTTGATAACGTAGTCGCTGATACTCTTTCAAGAATAGAAACAATGGATATTTATGGAAACATCGACATTGAAAGATTATCAGCTGAACAGAAATCCGATCAGGAGCTCCAAGGTTTGCTAACTAACAAAAATTCCTTGCAGTTAAAATTTACATTCGGCCATATGTACCCAAATCTTTTCGTTTTGAAATTTTCAAGAGACTTTACAGCTTAGCTCATCTTGGAGCAAAACGCAACTCTTAAAATGATTCAACATCGGTATTTGTGGTCATTCATGAACAAAGACATTAAAAGATGGTTCAAAGTATGAATTTCTTGCCAGCAATCAAAGGGAAATAGACATTGTGACCGTGGCATAAGTCAGATTTCTGTCCCTGATGAAAGGTTTAAGCATATACATATCGATTTAGTTTGCCCATTAACACCTTCGAATGGAGATTTGTTTATTGCTTAACAATTAACGATCGTTTTACGCGCTGGACTGAGGTTGCACCTTTGAAGGGGATTTCTGCAGAGGAAGTTGTCGTTGCATTGTACTCTAACTGGTTTGCTCGTTTTGGTGTTCCAGAGAAAATATCTTCAGATCAAGGTAGACAATTCGAAAGTTCATTATTATTATTATATTTACTCATGGGAGTCCAACATATCAGAACAACGCCATATCAACCATGCGCGAATGGAATGATTGAGCGTTTCCATCGTGTAATGAAGGCAGCAATCAAATGTCATTCTACTGAGGATGAACAGAAGTTTTGCCTACTATTTTGTTGGGTATAAGATCCGCTTATAGAGAAAGTTCGACAGCAGAACTTGTTAATGGAACAACTTTACTTACACCAGCTGAATTTATGATAGAACGTACCTTTAAATTAAACTCAAGCGCATCAGATTTTTTATTAAATCTTCGCAACAGCACGAGCAAGATTCGACCTGTTCCTTCGACAAACCATAGTTCAAATAAAATTTTTGTCTATAAGGATCTCTTTACTTGCAGTGATGTTTTTATTCGTGTCGATGCTGTTAAAAGACCATTTCAACACCCATACCAAGGACCATTTAAATTTTCAAAATTCGAATCAAAAACGCAGAGAAAAATATTTCAGTAGATCGTTTGAAACCTTCACTTATTTTAAATACCGAAATACATGCTGATGCCAATTTTATTAAGAAACCACTCTTACTTTCAGTTCCTATTCCAAGTCCTTTTTCCCGTCAAGACTTCAAGATATGGAAGAAGAGTTAAATTTGTTGATTATCGTTAACATGTGACGTACGCCCCGGCGCCTTAGCCATTTTAACCACCAATTGCTGGAAGAAGATACTAAAGTTGTAAACAAATTAAAAAAAAAAACATTATTGGGCTCTCTTTGAAATCCCGCAGACAGATAATAATTAAGATTAGGAATAAGTATAAGACTAACCCTAAATGCAAACACTAAAATTATAAATAAAAATATAAAAGAAACAAGTATAATTATTCGTAGATTTTTGGGGGGTATAAGGGGTTTCGATTAAGGAAACCACTATCACGCTGAGAAAGAAACTTCACCGAAATTTATTGTCTTCATCGGGAATCTTGGATGATGTCTTGAGAGTATTGATTGGATATCTTGAGAGTATTGATTGGATGTCTGGAGAGAATTGATTAGAGGCGTCTTGACAACGACGTCTTTGCAAAGCTCTCGGAGTGAACTTGAGTAACACGAACTTGATTGATGTTGACTATAATATTATAGTTTGATGAAGTTGAAACTTCCGCTCGTGTTACGGGTTAACGTTGAGGTGAAGGCGTCGTTCAATAACGGCACCTCTGATGTCGGCTTGAAGCAGTAAACGGCTAATGCCGTAAGTTACCTTGAGTCGGCGATGTCGTGTGTGGACAATGTAGGGTCCCAGTTGATACGAGACCGTCAACCAGAAAAGTTGAGTCTTGACCAGCGTAAGAATCGTCTAATCAGATAGCTAGCAGGAAGAGACGCTTCAGTAAATAAACTTGAAAAATATCTTTCAAACAATATAAAGAATGATAGTTTGATGGAGAACAACGAAAGTCTTCAAAAGTAGCTTCGGTCCTAGGTTGGCCCAATGACAACCCGGGCGTATGGTAAGTACAGGCGTACTTGACACGACGTCAACAGTTATTTCAATTGGCCGAGTCGACTACGTCTTTACGGTAGTCTTTGCAGCCGCAGCTGTGTTGCTGCTTTTAGCAAATTGTCCAATGTCTTCGCAAAGGACGTTCTTCGCAGAGTCTGTGACTGATTATAAGGCCAGCTGAAATAAAACTTTTAGAACCTGGAAAATATTAAAACAATTTCCATGTATGTGCATAAACCAGAATCCCGATACTTTATTGCGCGATCTGTTTTTTTTTTTAAAAGAAATATACAATTTTCTACGAGCAAAGATTAACGAACTTATTTGTTTTACATTAGATCAAGGACAACTATTTTGTTTTTCATTTTTTTATCACAATTTTTCCAAAAGCCTACCTAGCTAAAATCCCTTGGGTCGTCAGCAAGGTATCTCAAGGTATTTAAGTGGAATTCATTTACAGCAAACACAGCGGCATAACAACATCGTGGAGTGAACAATGGGAATGAAGAGTAATGGTTTCCGGTATTTTTTCGCGAGTCGAATGGTCTTTTTCCTCTGAGATCGGAAAAACACAAAGAAAAGTCAAGCATCAAAATTAAATTCGAGAGGACCACAGTTTTAAGTAAAATAATTACAAGTAAAAAACAGTGAAGAGGACATCCGCAGCTAGCCGCTTGAGGACGATTTTAATTTTTTTGGTGGACGTAAGATCGACCTTAAGGAGTTTGCTGGGGGACGAGGTTTATCCACGTGGAATACATAAAATAGGAGCTAAGTCACCGAATAAAATAAATTAACTAACTTAACAAAAAAAATATATAAACAAGAACGAATGAACTAAGTACTAATATAGAGGTAGAATCTTTAAACTTAACTGGCATTAGATGGAAGTGTAGTTAAGGACGGCCGTAGGGTAATTAAATCTTCCAAATTATAAAAGGAAGTAAATTGTTATAAAATATCCTTCTAATTTGAAAAAAAAAATCGCATTCGAAAAATGTGCAGGCATGAGCTCATTTCATAGTACAAGTTGTTGCAACACGTGCATATCTTCCCGCTGGTACATTTGTTTTTGTATTGTCAAGAAGAAAATTGTTTTTGAACAAAAATTATTTAATTCTAACTCGAAGCGATAAGTGAGCTGGAACTTAGAAGTTAATTAACGATTACTGAACTTGGTGCCACAACACAACTAGCATAGTAGTGCTGATCTGTAGCATAATAGTGCTGAGCTGATTTGACGAAATTGACAGGATTACCCCAAGTGATATTTAGTGCGAATTTGTACACACTATGAGTAATTAATTAGCGCCATACAGTGCTTATCTTGTTTTTTTTCCTTTCAGTTCTGTGACATTAAAACGGCAGGAAAATATTGCATTGTAAACACAAACAAAAGTCCAAGATTTTATTAAACTAGTGCTAGAACATAGAATAAATGGTGAGTGCCTTACCGACATATAAGTGCTAGTGTTATAATTATCATTATATTGTTATTATATAAATATTATTTCACGCGGTATAATCACGACTTGAAATGCCCTTATTCTCTCTGTAGTATTCATTCGATAGCAAAAAAGGGTCACATTCACACAAAATTTACGACCTAACCTATTCGTTATGTTCTCAAGTAAGAGTTCAAAATATATTAGTGCTCCAACCATAATTTACTAGTTAGCACTTCCTAGTGAGCCTTACTGATTTAGATATTAGTAGTATTAGTAGCGTTATCTGTTTAATCATCCCCAGTGATAATTTTCATTGACAGTAGTTTAATTGTCAAAAGTACCCGATATACGCGAACGATTTTAAGTTGCGTATTTAAGTCAATATGTTAGTGGGGAAGTTATCATATTATAATCTACCTTCTCCTATAATTGGAGTCGAATTCATTTCAATACCAGGGAATCCATTCTGAATTCTGCACAGTATGCACTGTTAATTGTTAAGCTCTCTCTCCAAATATATTATCGTGCTCAAACCTTACCTTTATATTAATATTTCTTTTTGTAAGATTTAAAAAAGGTCCCAAAAGACAACATTGTCAATTCTGCGCACAAATATAGTTTTTGAAGTGTTTTACATATTACCTATCATAGAACTCTTTACTGTGGTTACCACAACAGTCATAATGTCGTATGAGCAAATAGCGAGTTTTTGAGCTGATTCTGATATAAAGTATGAGATGCGCTGCCGCAATGTTTCTCCGGATAATTATATAATTGAAGGGAGATGTGCATGGTGGGCGAAACAATTAAAAACGGAGGCGAATGCAGATCCCTCAACCCTCCAATTAAAATCGTATTTATCGCCATATAAAGACCTAGAGCACTGTGAAGAATTGGTAACCGAATTCAGTGAAGATTGCGCGGTTAGTGAAACCTTTTACAATGAGGTTATCTCAGTAAGATTAGGGTTCCTTTTAAATCGATTAAAAAGGATCGAAACCGAAGAAGTGGATCAAATTTCCTTTAAAGAATTTCTAATAAAAAACACAGAAACCTTGATTCGAAAGCTCGAAAGAGCCCTTATAAACAATGGAAGTCTAACTTTATGTATGTTACATGCCAAAATTCCTTGGTACCAGGCTTGAGAATTTAAATATAGAGGCAGATGTAATTGATTACATCGCTCATAATGAAGTAGCCCTTTCTGGTGAGCTCGGCAAGAAAACAACCGATCATTAAGGAGTTGAATCCTCAAGGATTCTACCTAGTTCCAATACAAAGAACGAACCTAGCATGAATTTGACATTTGGTCAGCTTATAAGTAAGGCTAGTTCGCTTGCAGAGCATTGGCCGTTATCAAGATCGCCACACAGACTTTACAAATGGGGTTTAAGAATGTGGCAGCTCGAAGTCCTGATTTTTACTTGTTAAAATATCTCTAATTTTTACTTAGTTTTTATTACATCAAATTTATTATCATCACGTAGTGATTTGATTTTGATGGGAAAAATAAATAAAATAAACAAAGGTTAGAACTTTTGGAATTTTGTGAGGACGACATCTTTTAAAGATAATAATAAATATCTTTCAAACATAATAATAAATAAATTGTAGGTCTTATTTATAAACATTACAAGTGAAATTACAGCGATTTTCGATATGTGTACCAAATATCGACACAAATTCATGGAATCATAATCAGAACTCAAAAGCGTATAAGTATAAGAATCATAGTGGCGTGAGACAACAATTTTCAGGACCAAATTCATATTTCTTAACCATCACCTGCTAAGCACCATCATGAAGTAAGTCAAAATGTATAGTCATAGTTACAGCTACTGGCAGTGTTTCATTGCAATTTTCAACAAAAAATGTCCATACTTTTTATAGGCCGAATTGGGTGTCATCAATTTACTCTAAACTATACAAACTTGACTTACGCCACACTCTGATTCTCACCGGCTCAAATGTCAAAATGCTTTGGCGCAGTGAACGAAAGAAAGCGTAGCGTAGTGTAGTAAAAACTTAGAATTGTCAGAATTCGACTTTTTAACATAAAATAGGGTGAGATATTTTGAATGAAGTTATTTGACCTCTATTTCATTACTTGTTTGGATAATGTTAGTGTACTTTATCATACTGACTATGAGGTCATTAAGTTCCCACTGCTTCTATTATTTGTTTTGCTGTAAAGAAAATCTACTATGTAACTTCTGTGATGTGTCCACGCTTGGCGTGCCTTTGGAACGGATACTCAAATAAATAAATGTTTATTTTGATATGTTCACAAATGTAGGGACAACAATTTAAGCTAATAAATAGACGACTATTGCGGTCATAGGAAATTTTAAAGGATCTGATAATTACTTAGGAAGCAGGAGTAGCCGTTGGCCTCTATATTCGTCGCAATTGAGTTTAAAGCCACTATCGGCTATTCCTACATTTTAGTATCTGGTGAACTTTTGTAGGTTGAACACACATAAAAAAACATGTAAAGCTCAACCAAACAGATGACATTTTACACCCGAAAATCGTATTAAATTAAAACAAGTAAAAAAGCTAGAATTGGTCTAAGACCAATTCTTATGATACCCTAGATGAAATTTCGTATGATCACCCATTTTGATTTTTGCAGTTGTTTTTCGCGTATATTTCTAGAACGGTTCGTCGGTTTGAAAAATGATTATAACCAATCTTATAGGATTTCGTATTCTGGAGGAGTTTTTAGTACAATAAAAATGTCTAGGACTGATCGTTTTCACACTATTCGTAAAAAGCCTAAATTTTTACATGCAACACCAGAAAGGCTTGCCCGATTTATTCTATTTTTGAAACATTATTTGCACTTACTATGGAAACGCCATGTACCAAATTTCAGCTCTCTATGTCATCGCGTGCTCAGGAAAACGAAATTTTTGTGTGGCAACCCCACGAAAGAGTTGCCCGATTTGTCTTGTTTTCGAACTCAATTTTACTTTTTTTCTTAAAGTCCTCGTACAAAATTTCAGCACTCTAAGTACGTACACGCGCTCTCGAGATATCGTGCGCACGGACGGACGGATATTCAAGAATCAAAATAACTTTTAATATTTTGTGTGGGTGTTCAATCCATTTTGCCCCACCATCATTATGTCTGTGCGTTGCAAACGGAATGACAACTTTATAGATTTCATCTATAGGGTATAAAAATATCTTTGTTGCGTTATTGTGGTATTTTAATCGCTTATAAGAACTGTTATAACTGTTGACTGCAACAACATAAAAACATAAAATGATGTTGGTAGCTCCAAATCTGCATAGCGGGAAAGAGAAAATTGTAAAACTTGTGCCATTATTTCCTATAGGAAAATCCATTGTTATAAGTCAGTGGTTCGTATTTGAATAAGAAAGAGACGGAAACTGTGTGGATCCAAATAGAAAAAAATTTAAATGAAATGCGAGGTTTATGTTTGTTTTCGTTTTTATTCAAAGGAGATATTTTACATTCAAATTTCGATAAGTATGTGGAAAATAATTTGTTAAAATCGTCCGTTCTTTTTTTTACCACCGTTAGTGATTTACCTATTTATAACAGCATTCACTGTTCTGTTGACAATAATTTCCTGAATTCCGTTAGTTCTGCGGACAGTTCTACGGCCAATATTCCTTCTCTTTTACGAATAAAATTATGTAATACACATGACGATATAAGATGTGTTTTCAGACATAGAAATTTCGGTACAATCATTCTAAAGGTGCGCTCAAGCGTTGATCTTTGATAAGACAATGTTAGAATTTCTTTTTTCACCTGTGAGTCCATGGCTGGGGTATATAGTCTCGTGATATTTTTCTCGAGTGGGAACGCCTTGTTTGCGACGAAATAAAAAGGAACACAGCCATTAGTTATATTTCCGGGCAAAATAGAATCGTCTGGTAAATCTAGATTTATATTTCTAAATGCTTTCCCAAAACTACTCTCTGTAAAACTAATAAAAAAACCATCTGCATCTACGCATGCCATCATAACTATGGAAAAAAATATGTAAAAGACTTTTATAATTGAAATAGGCTGACCCGGAGCATGTTGGTTTTTTTTTATTCCAATCTATCAGAAATTTTCAGCCATTTTTGCCCTGAAGGTATTAGCATAACGACTGGGTTAAGAATTTCCCAAAGAGTTTCAAACACACTTTTAACTATCCGTCCGATAGTTTTTTCCTTGAAAAAAATGTAATGATACCGCTCGAAAATTTTCCGTTCCAAGGTACATGGTACATAGAATAAAAAAAAATTTATTTGCAGAAAATTCCTGTACTGTAAAGTGGAAAATTATTCGGAATGGATTCGACAGAGCAAGGAGAGCGAAAGCTCCAAGCGGATCAGGAACTAATGCTAATAAGACTTACTTACTTGGGGAAATATCTATAGTCCCTTGTGGCTGACTTGCGTTGCCGAAATCAGAAAGGGAATTTTACAGGAATTCCCGAAAATAATATGGTTGAAAAATCATCTGATCATCACTATAATGTACATAATCAACAGATTTCTTCAGTTAGTACCCCAGAAAACAATTCAAATGAATGTCAAGTTTAAAGTAGTACCAACGATAAATTATCAGAAGAGAGCGATAAAGAAGACTTTGGAAAAGAGCGAGGAGCACCCTGACCTTTTTGTTTTAAAGAGTCTATTACCAGAAACGGGGAAACTAGATTCGTCTGTGACGTTGAAATTTAAAATGACCATACTAAATTTACTTAGCCATCCTTTGTACAACGTTTCCTCAACTTCTACATCACCAGTTTCCGATGTATCAAGAAATCAGTTGGACCTGAGAATTCACACCTACAATATCATACAATGACTTCAATGAACCAAAATCATGATTGTTATGGGTTTGAAAAAGTAACACAACTATCAGAAATATCAGTAACAATAATTACATTACTACATAGACCAACCACTAACATACAAAGATTGGACAAGTAGAGCAAAAATATACAACGCTTTTCTCGAACATAAAATCCACAATACCTAGGCGATGCCTCGACTTGAACTTGAAAACCGTAACCAAAGGGTAAGCCAGTATTACCTCGCTTCAATATGAAATAATCAACGTTGCCTCGACCCGATGAAGGGAAAGCCACAATTTTTTCATAGAAATTTACTGGAAATTTCTTTCGAATTTTTATGCACTGGTCCAGAGTGACAGCAATTCCTCGCTCCAATATAAAATCAACGATACCTCCACCCAGGGTGACCATAAGTGCTACGATGGTAGCAAAATGTTACAATCATCATGTCACTACCTTCTGAATTGTGCTACGCCCTGGAATTTTTTTTCTAAATTTTTCTTGTAATTTAATTCGTTTTTAGCTAAGAACAATTTCCTTTGACATAACAAGAAGAAATGTGGCGACGTGGCATAGGTTCTTTGAGGAGGGAACCAAATGAGGCGACATGTGATAAAAACCCGTAGCAAGTTTCAGTCTTGTTTTAAATATCACAACTAATTAATGGTGCGAAAATCCAAACACATTTCTTAGAAATTCCGCACATTCTTCTGTACCAGAAAAGAGGCATTGTACATAGGCGCACTATTTAAGATACCATCTTTTGAATTGCGAACTGAAAGCATTTAAGGAATTTTCCTTGACATGGCTTGTTGCGTTTAAATCTTCAATTATTGTTTCCACTCTGAGCTGTAAAATGCTCAGTATTTAATGGATTTAATACGATTATTCCCAGTACAAATAGTCCTGTATTGGAATTTAAATTTTACAGTCCCATTCCCGGAATTCGAAATAATACTTTAAAATACCGGAAAGTAATTGAATTTGCGGTTTCATTAGAAAAATACTTAGAAATATTCAAAAGTATTTGGGCATTACTATGTATATAATTCCTGTCAATTCTTTTCAAATACTTTCAATTACTTTTAATTACTTCAAAAACTTCAGTACTAAACATGATATTGTACTTAAATATGAAATGAACTAGATCAATTGTCTTTTTAATTTTATGGTAAAAAACTTTTTCCTGTTTTCGAGGTGCAATCAAATTAAATAGTTTATTAGTACTGGGAATTAACAATTCTTAAATACTTGGTATTGGTAATGATAATGGTAATGGTACTTGAATTTTACAACTCTGTTTCCACTTCACAATGTGAACCTTCTAATTTAATTTCCTGTTTTAAAATAAGATAATTATATATACACGAATGGATTTGTTGGCTTACCTAACGCTTTTCTGCTGAATTTCTAACATTACTTGAAAGTACAGGAACAACATTTCTTGCAAGGACCGTTTTGTTTTTTCAAAAAAAAAAAAATAGATCCTTGAAGACAATGGCTCGAGCATATATAACACCATCTTTATATAGCACTATCACTTAGTCCAATAGCCATTAACCATTTCTTTCTTAAATTTTCATCTCGAGGTATTCCTTTTGTAACTACGTCTCTGCGCCAAAATATTGAGTTTAATTTCTCGCAATAATTTTGCTTTTAATAGTGCTGAAGTAATTATTTCACTGAAGAATGTTAAATTTATACTTACAAGTGAAAAGGCAAATCCGCAGGCTCCTTTGCTTCGAGTTGTTTTGCATAAACTAACCGGCACTTCATTTTCTATTTTCTTTAAAATAATTTATTGTTCGGCCATACAACACTATATATTAAAAACTAAAAATGAGTATAGATCAAAAGTGATCAATTATTTCACTTACAAAATATTTTCTTGCGAAACAATTAATAAAAACTCACTTCGCCTCTGTTTACAAAAAAGTGACAGTCAAGCACGCTGCCATAATCAAGATGACGAAAATTTTTGGCTACGTTGTCATACATATACTTTACTATGGGATGTTGCCTCCTTGAAGGCAGAAACACATCCAAGCAAGCAACAGGCTTGGCCTCTCTCAGGCTTCCTCGCAGCTCGTCACAAGGTTTGCCTCAGAGAAATGAACACAAAATGATACCACCGAGCTCGGTGCTGTCGCCTGTCATTGTAATTTTGATAGTACATCTGTTGACAGAAGTAGGCCTGAGAGAGAAAAATTTCCGACATTGAGCAAAGTGCTCTTTGCGACTAGGCCTTGAGGCCTTGAGGCTAGCTGCTGGCTTGGTTTTGTGTTTCATTATTTAAAAATCCGTGTTGGAAAATTATGACAACGCTTCGAGGCCTCTGCCAGTAGTTCCCTCGTCAAAGCATAGGTTTTGACTTTTGGTTGGCTTTGTGCTTTATATGCGTTTTTTAAATTTAGTGCTAATCGTCAGGCGGAAGTAAGGGAGTTTCAAGAATATTTGAACGTTAAGCCCTATAAGATACCTTGTGTTTGTGTTGCAAGATGACCCTCCTTATACGAAGTCGTTGTGTGCTTTCTTCGAAGTTGGGACGCTTTGAAGCTTTATTTTAATATTGCGTTTTTTTGGAGATCAAATAAAACAAGCATAAGGCATTCTAGACATAGCACAATATAAACAGTTATTTTTATTCCCGAAATATATTTTAAAATTAGTCATCGATTTGAAAATTTATCAATCTGAATCTTCAAACGTTCATAAACTGTTACGAGATGTAGCAAGTAGTTTTCGTGTTATTTAAAAAAATTGCTCAACTGATATTTATGTTAACAATTTTACTTTACACTTGATTGATCTAAGAGATTAAAACCATTTTAAGAAACCGAAACAAATTTATTTTGGAGCTGATGCCCTAACTTTATTTTAGAATTTACCAGATGATGAAGCCCTTAAGTTTGCGAAAGATCCAAAAGCACATGATATAAAAAAATATGTGCATTTAAAAAAAAGTGTGAAATGCTGTCAAAGCCGGGCTGTGCTGTCTAGGTTGGCAAATCGTTGAAAATCAACTAAATATGTGATGAAAATTGAAAGGATTGAAAATCACTTGAAAAAAAATTGTTGAATGAAATAAAATATCGATTATGTTGCATTTTCTGTTTTTTATTCAATTGTGCTAAATTTGAGGGGCACATTTCTCGGAATCGCATTTCCGGTAAAGTTAATAGCTCGTCGCTATATATATATACCTTTAGCTGGTATGTTTTATTGGCAAACTTAATTGGGATTGGTGCTGAACGTTTCTTGTACGTCTTTGAAGCACACAATCATGGTATGCCAACCTTTACTACACAAATTGTGCAACTTTGACAGCAAGCGCTATTGCCGCATCCAAACATTTTCAAACATGAACCACACAACACATTCACAATGCTTACAATCAGGATTGCATATTTTCGACTCACTTTCTGGCCGTATTCACTGATGCAAACAATAAATTTTTTTGAAATTTCAAGCCACTGAATGCACCCCACATGTTTTAGGTTCAAGCTCCCAAAAAGTGTTCGCTGTTCCTGAAAGAATTTTTACCGCGCTCACATGGGGGCGTTAGTGGTCAAAACAAAAAAATCGCAGTTGTCGGACCAACCCTGACGACATTCCTCTATATAAGTGAAAGAGTGTTTGAATTGCTAAACGGTTACAAAAAAAAAAAAAAAAAAAAAAATCACAAGCAAACAGTAGTGGTTAAGTTCACTTCTTTTCTCGTTTCTTTTATGAGTAAATGGTTATTCTTTCTGACACTGTTTTCATAGAGAAATCCTGTTTTAATTTGAATTTGAATGGTGAAAGGGCCAAGCGGTCTTATACATATATTTTGGACATACACATGTTTTCTGTATATATTTCTTGCTTCCCCTTCTCTATTAAATCTTGCAAATTCTAAAAAAATGCCAGCTTTATTTATAATTTATTATTAGTGGTACGGTATTTAACATGGAATGTAGAACTCCTTACTTGAAATACAGCATTATTCGTTTGTCAGATGACTGCTCTTCGATTGGCTAAGATTTTAAGTTTGTTTTGCTCGGTTCAGTGGAAAAGCCATACGTAGACTGAACTGACTGTAAAAACATTTTGCGAATAGACAAGGAAAAAAACTAGAATTGGTCTAAGAGTAATTCTTACGACAGCCTAGATATTGTATGTTAATTTATAACGTCCCTCTCTCTGTGAACAAATGACTGTTAAAGTGGTTTTTCCATATGTTTCTAGAGCGGTTCGTTCTTAAAGTAAAAATGATTATACTTAAATAATTTTACAGGATTTGATATTCAGAGTAACTTTTCTGTACAATAAAAACGGGTAGGACTCATTGTTTTCACACTAAGGAGTTGCCCGATTTGCCCCATTTTCGAACACAAATCTACAATTTTCTTAAAAACCCCGTGTGAAATTTCAGTTCTTTTGGTATACGCGTTCTCGAGTTATTGATAAGATGGACAGTTAGACAGACAGGCTGGCAGACAGACGAACAAATGGACATGCAAAAATTAAGCTAACTGTCAGGCGCGGATCTAGCATTGAAATTAGGAGGGGGGGGGGTCATCTTAAAAATTAAATCGAGCAAAAAAAAAACATCCAACGCCGTAAGTCGGTTTGCATAGCCACCGCAGTACTGCACAGTACTTGGAACTAGGAAATCCGCATTAAGCGGTGTGGATGATGTGTCATTTTTTAGTATACTTTTTTTTACAAAAACTAATTTTTTTCATAGAATAGGGTGCAAACTGCAGGAGTCATTCAAGCCAAACTTTTCTCAGTTTTATAAACTGGCATATATAATATGGACTGCTCGATATGCTATTTCATGCGGGTACAATTTTTTTGTCAAAAATAGTTCATACTTCGGTGCCAACATTGAAAAATCCATTGGCGGAAAGTTGAAAAGTGAAACCTCTCGAATTTCTATTAACCCAAATAATTAATTTAAAAACATTTATTTCGACAAACCGACTTATTTATTTATTGTTTACAGCCCTTTCTCAGTTCGCACGTTACATACAAAAGTGACCCAACTCAAAAAATGCAACTTTTCAGGTGAGCGAAAAAACGAAAAGCTGTACGTAGAATTAATTCTAGCTTAACGAAGTAATAGTTTGCTAAAAATAGTCTGAACTCTTAAATTTGTTAGTAAATTTATTTCTGAAGATTTATATAAAAGAATTTTTAAGTTTTTGTTACCGCAGTTGGCGAGGTTAGCTGTTAATCCCGCATGCTCTTAAGTTGTGTCGCTTTTCTTTGTTGCGAAATAAATATTTTTACAAGTTTTTTTTTAAGTGGCACAACTCAAAATACGATTTTTAGGAATTAAATTCCGTACTTTGAACTTTGTGGAAAAATGTCATAACTCACAATAAAATTTGTAAGAAATAAATGCTGTTTTGTGGAAAAGTGACACAATTTAAAATAATACTGTTAAAATGTCGAAAACATTTTTACGTTTGTAATGAAAATCGTCACAACTCAAAAAGTGACACTGACACACTGAAGAATATCTCTGTTCTTAAGTAACAGAAAAGTGACACTATCGCTATCTAGCGGCAAAAACAATCAGATAGAAATATGCCAATTTCATGTAAAATTAACTAAAAACTACAAATTTTGAGTTAGGCACATTTCTATGTGACGTGCGAATTAGTAGTTGGTGCTTAGACCGAAAGAGTACGCTATATAGAAATGAGCCCACTTTCTGCAGTGTATTTCTATGGACGTAGTCAGTCCATATTTTAAATGTCAGTGGTTTTACATAAGAACGCTGCAAATATTTTAGAATGTTAGGAGTGTTACATGCCAAAATTACCTTAAAAGGGGCTTATCTCTCTTTAAGGCGAAGAAATTGCCATCAGCAATTGATTCAAATTCCTCAGTTAAAAACAAAAAGTATTTCCCATAGAACGACTTGGGACAAATAAAAGTATCAAATTTCAACCCAAGTTGTTTCAATAGAGAAAAGCCCCACGACAAATCTTACTTTCAGTAAGATTTGTCGAAATTACCATATGTATGTATATATACACATATATATCGGGCGCATAAAATTTACTCGGTGAAGATTTAAACGATCAAGTCTTCACCGAAAAGCCTCCTTTCAGCAAATTGTCGCGAGCGGCATACATTGTGGGTGCAACAATGTATGCACGATAGCAAGACGATGGTTTGATATTTATGACAATATCAAATTTCCTTTCAACCATCGTCCGTCGCGGTAGGCTGAACACTAATTGTAAACTGGTAAAGAAAATAGAAGTTGCGATAAGAAAAAAAAATAACTGCTAACTTTTAATATTATGCATGGGTGTCCAATCCATTTTGCTCTACCATAATTATTTCTTTGCGTTATAAACGAAATAAGAAACTTAGCGTAGGTACCTTATGATTTCATAATCTAGGTTATGATAACTTTGTCTACTCGCTTGTGCTCGATTGAGTAGAAAATCACATCAATAACTTGGGTTGATTGCTTTAGAAAAAAAGTAATTTTTGAACACCCAAGCGCTGATTTTGGGTAATTTTTGCGAGCTGGTTCGAAGACCCACTCCAGTCCGACGTTGCTTAGGAGCAAGACATTACTTTAATCCGTGTGATATTACTCTCTATATGAAAATACCTTAGCTCAATTCATGTTATACAGGGTGTCCCAAAAAATAGTGATACTCGGAAGCCCAGAGATAGAACGTGCCTCGAGGAACCGAAATCATCCCATTTTTGTTCTACGATGTTTTATAGTTTCCGAGTTATGATTTTTGTTTCGTGAATTTTCACCAAACTACTACTTTTGGGTGTGGGTTAGGACCCTCCGGGGGTGGCGGTATTTCCAATACGGAATGTTGCATATCAAATTACAGGTTTCACCGAGTACTATCGGGTTGTGTACTTTTTTGCTGACTCAGAACACTTTCTCCAGGACGCTTTTGTCGCCGGAAATCCCCTTTTCATGCAGCTAGGTTACATACACCCCAGTTAAAACACTAGAAGTATTCAGAGAAAAAAAAATTTCTTCCACGAATATAGCTGGTATTTAGCTGAGGTGAACAGTCAAACCCGATTTCCGATGGGACATAACCCTAGTGAGAAAAATCTAGTTCCCCAGATCGAATAGATTGAATAGATTATTATATTTTGAATGAACCGAGTTTTAGGTATGATACGATAAAGGTATCTCAATAAAATCTACACGGTAAATAACCAATGAAATGGGAAAGTTTCTAAAATAGGTTCGGTGCAAAATGTTATGTCGCCCGCAAAGATTTTGGTACATTTTATTATTTTGAACTTCATGGAAAAATTTCTTTTATCTCAATGGCATGAGCTATGGAATCAAATCTTTTTGCATTGGATGTGCCTAACATTCAGCTAAATTGAACAAAAAAAAATCAGTAATTTAACTTAATTATTCAAATCGAATTAGTAGGGTTACACAAAACAATCATAACTCGAAAACTACACAAAATCGTAGAGCCTACATGGGGATGATTTGGGTTCTACGAGGGACGGTCTACACCCAGGATTCCGATTGTCACTCCCTTTTTGGGACACTCTGTATATATTAGGCAATACCTACCCCTAATAACTATTGGGCGTTGATGCCAGATCTTTGTTGATTTATGGAAATTCTAATCACAGTTGAACATCCAAGCAAAAACTATACCACTTTAAGCACATTAAAAGTAAATCGAAGTCAAAACATTGCCGCAACCAATTGTATCTTATAAGCCGGCTTATTTAAATTCAACAAAAGATTGGATTTGTGCGTCTCGTACGACCACCAAAGCTAATCAAAAGTGTAACCGATTTCCAATTACTCGCTCTGTCGTTTACACAAGGGTAAATATCAATTTCTGAGAAAAAGCGGAGAATGAACAAAATTGCCAGGACTCGATGACTATGTGACACATTTAATATTTCCTAGCCCCTCTTCAAGACGTCTCTTGTAGAGTTTTCCGTCCATCATCAAGGGGATGTTTTTTTCTTGTATTTTCTTTACGATTTTTTTGTTTGTTTGCTTGTCTTTTTTTCTTTTCCTTTAACAGAGATGTTATGTTCTCTAGCCGGAGTTTATTATATTAATGACACCTCTCGAAAGAAGTCTAGAGGCATTTGTTGCTCATAGAAAATAACAGTTCTTTCAGCCCACATTCTGTACACAACCAACAACAGTAGGTATACGCACTGTTATTCGGTGAAGGGATGGAGGGTGGTAGGGCTCTGAAATCAAAAGGATTAGAATAAGCAAAACCCTCTGGCTATGAATAATTAAAAACATTGCCATTCTTCCCTGAGAAGGATAATGTCTTCTTTGGTTGGTTGTATTTTGTTTATTTTTCTCAATGTAAATGTCTCGTTTTAAGTGCTCTGAGCCGTTTACAGTAAATGCCATGCTAATTTCATTTGCATTATTTAACACTTGATCATAGTTGTTATGTTTGTTGGTGGCAGGTAGGGGGGGTGGGTTGTTTTGTTGTTTGTAGATTTTCGTTTATGATTTTCAAGTTTAAATGTTAGTTTAAAGAGGGGATTATTTAATAATTTTCATTAAATCCTAAAGTTTAAGTTCTTTATTTTCATTTCATTTATTTTCGTGGTATTTGCTTAGTTATGAATATTTCTTTTGTTTTATAATGATATGTATATATACACAGAGTTGATGTTGGTGGCATTTTACAAGGACAAGTTTTTAATTGCTAAGGTTTTACAGTAAGTTTCTATTTTTATACCCTAGCTAGATACAATGTTTGTTCATCTGTCCGTACATAAATCTGCCTGTTCGACGGCACGATAAACCAAAAACCCTTTCACTGACATTTTTGTACACACTTTTTTAGATCTAAATTTGAAAGTGGTTGAAATCAGGCAAATATTATGTAGGGTTGCCATATATAAATTTCGTTTTTTTCGTAACTTAAGAGTTAAGTTAAAATTTTGAGCATGCTTATTTTGAACAAATTTACAAAATTAACAATAAATATATGAAATATGCAAAATAAAAATTAAAATTTTTCACGCAACTATACTGCGAATATCCCATAAATATGCAGGAACTCCATTATGACGTTTACACCTACCTTTACCTCGGTTTTGATTATTGGTGGTTATTAAAATCCTCATCTCTGTACAAAAAGGAAAAATAAATCAATGGTTGCATCCTTGTCTTAGGAAAATTATTAATGACGGTCAGTCAAATAACAGAAGGAACATTGGCAAAGCTTCCTATCTGAGATAAAAGTTGTGATCTCTCAAAAATATCGAATGGAGATGAGATTGTAATGTAGGGTGTTGGTGTGCGGCCACTCAGGACATTTTCCCGACGTTTCGAGGTTTAAAACGTAGTTCTGAAGATTTCGAGTGGTCTCTCAATCTAACTAGTTCACTATAAATATTTCCAATCGGTTATTGTTACATGGCGGGTACCGGTACGGGGATGGAATTTATGTATGCGCTTACCAATTCTTGGGCCAACATGATTAAGATGCGTTTGCCGTTGGATTAGCCAACACAAAGGTACGTGGACGGAAATATGCGTGTGCTTACCAATTCCCAGGCCAACACGATTAGCTGACAAGACTTAGGAGGATAGGACTGGACGGGAGATGTAATCGGTCGAGCTGCTGGGAGGCAACTCACCGATATATTAGGGGCTGACTGACTTTTATAGGCAGTCTACGGGTAGTCCTCTGGTGGGGGTCAACGCCTCCCTGGTGACTTAACCGAGCGTTCGGTGCTTGACTGAATGTCTTTTGTGTGACTGAGTGATCGCTGATCAACTGACTGATTTTAGTACTGGCAGTCGGCTATTTATAGATACTCTGGCTGCTCTGCCGTATGCAGAATTCTTGCTTCGCTGTTAATCAACAGACAATTTTTACAATATATGTATGTATGTACCTTGATGCAAAGGACCCCTATGAGATAATAAGAGTTAGGCTACTGGGTAAACTGCTGGACTAGAGTCACAGCAAAATACTGAATATATGTCTCAAGGACTTCATATAGAAGGTTATGACTCGAATTTAAAGTATGTGTGTTCAGAGATCAAAAATTGTTATAGGGTGGGTGTCTGAGAATAATTAATTTCCAGATAGATTTATCAAAAAATCTTTATATTTCTATCTCTAAACCGTGTGACAATTTTCTTAAGACACATTTTACAAAAGTGGAAAATTCTAATTTTTATCTATTTTCTATGTAAAATTACATTGCAACGTCGGATGTGGTGGTATGCGAATAGCTTGTAAGTAGTCCAGGATCAAATTTCTCGACGTTTATATGATTAGCAACAAGCTGGTGTATTTCACGTAATTTCGTTATGTATATTCTTATTTCTTAGTAATCTTTATATAGGTATTCAATTATATTTCTGATTTAGAATTCAATCATCTAATTGAATTGACTATTATGTATAAGTAATCAAATCGGGTGCCTTTAGCGTTACTATCTGTGCGGGGAGTCGGATAGTTGGGAACTAGCTGGGGCTGTTGACATTTTGGTTGCTGGGAGGCAACTGACTAATGACTGTGGTACTACTTCGAATTTTATTGCTTCTGGTCATATTCTACTGGACTGGACCTCTACTTCTTCTGGTCTTCTACTGGTCAAATAATTGGTCTTGACTAGTCTTATACTAGAGATCTGCTCTACTTGAGCTCCGGATTAAGGCTGTACTTAAACTGGTCTGGTACTATAGGTCTGCTTTGTTGAAGCTCTGGATCAAGACTCGTACTCCGATTCTACTGCTACTAGACTGATCCCCAACTGGTCTGGTACCTGGTGTGGGCTGGGCCAGTGCTGCACCTCCGTTCTGCTCGAGCTCTGGACTAAGACTGAATTCTGGTATAAGTGGTCCTCTTTTTCTATACGTGGTCAGGTTAACAGCGGTGCGGTGTCCAACTGGCTTGGCGCTATTGAATTTCTCCTCCTCTCCTATTACTCCTTAACGGGCTTCATCGATCAGCATCTGTATGGTCACAGGCGCAGTAGCATTACGATGCTCTGTCATAACGTAGTTACGCGATTGGATCTGGTGATCTTCATGGCAGTGTTTCTGTAGGGAAAGCTTTATTATTAGTTTGTACTATACCAATAATGTATATTCTGGCTTGTTTACTTCTCAATAATGAGAAGTAAGGCATGCGTCTGATGGAAATGTATATTATAGGTGCGAGCAAGAAAATATGGGAGGTTATATGCCCATCAAGCATGTAACTTCGTGACAAGTGCCGCAGATGCTTAGGACGCGGTCACACTGATGAAGTATGAAGTATACAGAATGCAACACGCAGTATGCAATACTCCACTTTAGGTTGCGATGTTGTACAAATTGACGCAGTATTGAATGCAACACCAGTATTAAAAATGTCCTCGTAGGAGGAAGAAGTTATAACTTTTTGATGGTTTTTAAGATGCCGTAGGCACTTGTCAAAAAGGGAGGTGTTGGCTTTTGTAATCTGATGGAGAAAATTTGGAGCATAGTTCAGCAATTGTCGTGATGCATATGCCTATAGAACGAGTAAAACCAATTTTCCACCACTTCCGAAAATTTTATATTAATAGCAATATCTTCAGCCATTTTAAACACAAAATGCGCAAAATGACGAAATAATTGGTTGTCTTGTTTCTTTTTCTTCTTTAAACAGTAATCGATAAACAAAAAGATCGAACGACTTTTCTGTTTAAGTAACTTATCTCTTCATCTTCTCAGCATATACTGCACTAGTAAATACAGCAAGCACCGACAGCTGCATGCGATTTCTGCTGCGCAATTTTACTGCCACTTCAACAATGTGACCACTTTTCAGTGTGTTAAAATAAAATGTATTACACAACGCAATTTCAGTCGCAATGCAGTAAGTATTGCATACTGCGTGTTGCATACTGAACACCTCATCAATGTGACCACCCGCCGCCTTACTCAGCGAACACGTGCAGTAACAATTTGGGTAAAGCTTGGAATTTCGCATGAGAAAGATTTTTCATTCCCACTGATGGAGTTAACTATGGATACCTAGAACCATATGATTCTAGATTTACAGGTCTATAAGATGATTAATTATATGTGTATGTAAAGGTAATTATTCATATGCGTACCATAAATATGTCCCAGGAAGGCAGAAACTAAGATAAAAGAATAGCCAGAACGAAGTGCAAAACGTCACTTTTTCGCACAAAAAATTCAATCTACATTTAATGACTTCTACAGTAGCTGTAAGGATGGCATAGAGGAGGTGAAGGACTAGTTCATCAGCTCCTGTGTGAGTGTCTCAACTTTAGCAAAGGTAGAAGGAATATACTATGTAGTTACTTGATTTGTATTTGATTTTGGAACCGGCCGGCCGCTTTAAACTAAATATATCATATATCATGAATATATCACTTTCAAAATTATATTGAATTTTTTATCGGGACCCTTCGTACAGTTTTTGTTTTTTTCGTTATAAAGTTATTATAAATTCTTTAATAGTATTTAGTTTTAATTTAGGTAATAGTAAATGTAATTAGCTTATATATAGCACTAGAATAAGTTGTTAAAATTTTCTGAAATCTGACTAGAGCAATTTTTTTAAAAAGATGGAGAATGTATGAATGTACCCCATGAGGGAGCATTTCCGTTCATGATTAGGGGTACGTAAGTACGCTATGGGGCAGTCTCGATCATAAGTTTCAAACACAACAATTATAGTAGGTACCAAGCATTTATTCATTATGAAAATTAGAAAAAAAAAACAAAACAAAATATAGTCTTCTTCGTGATAAATAAAATTTAACAAAAAAAAAAAAAAATAGAATCTTCATGGCTTGAAAAGTATTGTTAGAAATAAAAGTATGTCTTATCCTAATTTAGTCTACATGAGATGAACAGTTAACTTTAGGTCGAGAAATTATAATTGTACATTATACGAAGTTAGATCTACTGAAAAATTGAACATATTAGATATGCTAGCTGTTATAGATGATGTAAGGATTTGGCAATATAAAACCGGATCACTAATATAAACCGTCGCGTAATCGATAATCTTTGGAAAGACAAATATCCATGAACCTGCTTTTTTTCTCAAGAATGAGATCTTATATGCTGTCTTGATGTAATGACTTACCACTTGCGACCCATAATATAATTTAGACCTTTTTTTCAAATTTTACTAATATAAAAGTGTTATCCTTGTCAGGAGTAATGTAAATTTTCGTTTCGTATATCTTTTCACTCTCTTCAAAGTTGTCGGCATTTGAAGTAGAACTCTCATTTAAACTTTTACTATTGCTCGAATCACTACTTTTTCGGCCTTGTTTCTGACTTTTTCTTGGTCTCTTGATACCTGTTTCAGTGAAAAGACTCAAAGCACGCTTAATTTCTTTAGCTTTGAGCTCCTTTCTTGCTCGATTTTCTTAATTTCTTTGCTTTTTTGCAACTCTTCAGGTCTATTCTTTTCAGGAGTTTCTGTGTAGATTCTTGCCTTTCCTCGCTGCCTGCCTTTCTTCGTTTGTATTTTTCTTACAATCTTCGGATATGGGCGAACCATTTCTGGTTATTTATTATTTTGGATGTAGATGCTTTTAAATGTGGTGGAGTTTTAGCACTGGTTGCTCCTAAGAATGCAGGATCATTAAATGATGGAGAAAGAATTGGAGGTAAAATGCATTGAAATTGTATAGAAATTTTTGTTGTAGTTTCCCTCCATAATTTGACCCACAGAAATATTGCTCCCCTGCGGTACCTGGTTGAAACTCAGAGGATTGGTAAACTTGTGCGGGAGCAAACTCATCTTCACTGAAAGCCAGTTTGTTAAAAGGCCATATTCTTGGTTTTGTGAACCCACTCATAATATTTTTTGTTGTAAATGCTTCAAAATATGCAATTTTAGCAATTTTCGGAATATTATAGATGCTAAAAATTTCACCCGGATTGGAGAGATGTCAGTCATTAAATGCCATCTTCAGTTTTGACTTAAAAGGGCCAAATACCCCAACGTCTAAAGTTGGAAGCGATATGACGTGTGTGGTGGAAATGACAGATAAACAATACTATTTTCGCGGCAATAGTTGATGGTTTCTAATGTCACATGACTTTCATGATTGTCGCACAATAATAAAATAGGCTTGTTTTTAGAGCAAAAGGTAAATTTTTGTATATGTTTTAGGACATCTAAGGGAAAATATGAGAATTAATCCAGCCACTCCTAGTAGCAACGCCCATACTGCCTTCAGGAACACCTTTCAAGAAGGCACCTTTGTAAAAAACTCGGGGAAACACAAATAACGGAGGAATTGTGTTTCCACTTGCAGATATAATGCCACCAAATGTAAGGAGTTCCCCTCTTTCGGCAGAAACAAACTGGCCAACTTGTTTCTGAGTTTTCTGCTTGGATTTTTGGAGTGCTTAGCACTGTCGATGTCCCAGATTCACTTATATCGACGTACAGCATCTCAAGGTTTTCATAGAACTCATAAACAGCAGTCTTATCCAAAGGAAATGACCTGGCAGCACTAGTGTTCTCAGGTGTTCCGTAAAATTATGTTGGGATTACGTTTGCGGAAGCCATGCATCCAATCGATACTCGGCGATCTCATTATCATCCCTTGTGATGGATATTTTAATTTTTTCTTTTTTTGCAAACTCATATGCAAGCTTCTCAACTTGTATTATTCTTAATCCATAATGCATCTTAGAACAATCCGCAAACAAAAGAGACTCCTCCTCAGCTGAAAACACCTAACTAGACGTATATTTAGAGCTGAATGTACGATGTGTTTCGTCTACACGAGGGGTTTTACCTCGAATATTTTTAATGCGACTTTGCAAGGCTTATGACTTAATACCGTATTATTTGCAGATTTTCTATAAGATTCTTTCCCCTCAAGTACTTCTTTTATAGCGGAGGACATTGCCTCTTCATCCACTTCACCGCTTCTTGCCTTCTCTTCTTATATTTTCGCACCATGTCTCTGAAAGAAACAACAGATAATTCCATATATTTACCGGGCGCATTCGAACATGCACGAATCTGCCCCATAATTTGTAACGAATCCTCCCCAATCTTACAAAATTATATGTCACATGTATATAAAAAAAATGTCTTACACATCAGTTAAAACCCACTATTACAAAATATTACTACAATTGTCACTTACTCAAAAACCAATATTTCTGTGCGTAACCAGCATGTAAGATGGTTTTAAAGCCCAGCAAACTACGTAAATAAAATTACCCAAGCACTGCTGAAACAAGTTTGGTCTTGCTGCAGCGCTTTGTTGCGGGCGCACTGTCGTCAAATTACGTCGGCGCGTGTAGGGCCATGAGAACTATGCACACACAGATAGAGGGCATCTCTATTCCGCATAGGTTTTAGGTAAAGGCTGAGTTACAATGTGACGCTGTCGCGAGAAGCGGTCGCTGAATGATGTTGCTTATGCTGACGGCTGTTGCTTATGCTGTTCCAATGATGACGCTCTAACATGTGTTGAATTTTCATTCATTATTAAATATAATAATTAAATTGTTAATAAATAAATTAACTAGTTATTAAATACTGTGGCATAACTTAAAACTTCCAATTTTCACTCACAATTTCAATGTTCTGCAAAAATAAATTGCCTCAATTGCAGCTGTTAAGGTGTTGCGCGTCTCAAGTTGAAACATCAGCAACACCCTTAGCGACACACTCTACTGCGCTTGAGTATTTTCATACATTTTAACTTTTCACAGGTTTAGCGACAGCGTCCGCGACTCGCGACAGCGTCCCATTGTAACTCAGCTTAATTCCTACTGTACGTATGTGCCCAGTGTACGAAGGGTGCCAATCTTCCCCTACCTAATAGTTCATTTTTTTTACATAAAATGAATAATATGAATATTATTGCTCTGCATCAAAGTGTTCCTGTAGTACATACTATATGAACCCCCGTTTGCAGACAACACATTACACGCCGGCACTTTTTATTTTTATTTTTAACTTACTCAAAACCACCAAAAACTTTTGAATGAAATTTTCACTGCAATTTGTAGCTGTAAGGCCTAAAAATAAGTAAATCTATTCATTATTCACAAAGTGATGTATATTAACATAAAAATCTCACTCGAGTAATACAATTAAAAAAAAATAAGTGCAGAAGTGGACCAAGGATAGATCTCTGCGGCACTCTAGAGATTAATAGTAATTATTCACGAGGCTCATAATTTCATTGTTTTTATATTTTGCAAATATCATTTAAAAATGTGTATTAAAATAAATTAATTTTTCTGTTTCCGTTAGCTGAATAAAAAATCGAAAGTTTCCACATAAAGAATTCAAATACATGGACAAAATTGATCTACATAAACACGCGTGGGTATGTTCAGGCCAAATTCCTATATTAAGAGACAATTCCTTCAATTTTATATAATACTGCGAAATTGCAGGAGGATTCCCTACTAACTGCGCTAAAGCTACATATATGTATATACACAAGTATACACGTATAAAATGCCTATACATATTCTATTGAACAATGTTTGTTGACTCCACATCAGACAACCCAAATAATAGCATTAAGAAAATCAATTTTCTTAACTTTAGCGCCAACTCCCACATGTAATTTGTGGACTCATTGAACTGGATGAGTGTGAAAAATCAATTTAGATAAACACAACTGCACAAACGGCTGTGAAAGTGACAACTTAAATATAAATTAACGAGGCAGAAAAATTTAGTTTTGGCGACAAAAAAAAACAAGGAGAAAAATTATCGAAATTGATAAAAAAAAAAAGTAAATCATCGAGGCAACGAATTTAAGATTTTTGTTTAGTTTTCATTGAAATTTTGCCAAGTGTTTTGAGAATTTGGAAAGATATCCGGCTATCAATCTACAATTTTCAAAACTTTCTCTCTTTTCTTAAAATTTCATAAAAGGAGTAGGTATGTTTTAATGGGATATTGATACGCAACCGATTTTCGATCTAAGAGACATTGTATTGGAGAGTTGTTGCAAAATTCGAATTTCACGGACAGTAAAAAGTTCGTGGTCGTCCAGTGAGCGTAGCTGGAAAAGTTTGCTCCCGCCATTATCTTGATTCAAATTCTTAACAATGAGCATCTAAAGCACTTAACTAAGTAAATAAAAATTGCATTTTTGAAAGTGATCAAGTAATCATCAATTCTCTAAGAGTTATTCAGCTTTGTCATACTGATTTGCTTGATGGGTTTTATCAATTTGCTACTTTCAAATCATATTAGGACTATTCCCTAAATTTAAGACACGTTTTTCCCTAAAAATAAATGTAATTTTCTCTGATAGAAAGGGAAAATCGGTTTAATTTCCCCAAATCAATGAAACATTTAATGAATTTAGGTATTTGGCACTAGATAACCTATAAAGTACGTAAAATTCCCGAAATGTTAGCTCTCTTGGATATGAGGGAGAGAACATCCAATAAATTAGGTATTATACTGCATTTTTAATGGAAACATATTTTCGTTTATATAATTCACACATTGTTTTTGAAAAGAAGTCATATATTGTTTTTCAAATTTTGTTAACTCCAAAGAGAGAACTACATACAATACGGTTGATTTAGCGCATCGCCCGTAAAGAAAAAAGAAAAGACAACGTAACGAAAAGTTTCAAGAAATACTTAGGACAACTGTCAACAAGAAGACAAAAGACGTCACCAAATCGGACTGAGGGCTAAAGATGAGCCACATGGATAAAAAAAAAAAGACAAAAACGAGATCATGGAGGGAAACAACGACAACGTACATAGAAAACGGCGCAAACACACTTGATTGATTGATTGTTAAAGTGTGCCCAGTGCACCAATATAACTTCCATACTACTTAGTAGTATGGACCATAAGAATTGAGCTATTCAACTCATTCTTATGTTTCTTAAAAGGGGTGGCCTTCTATAACTTCACCTATGGTGGAGAGTGGTGCGGTGCTATCACCTATTCCCTACAGTTTAGGGAATAGTCCTTACATTTTAGGGAACAAAAACAAAACAGCAATTTAAAATTCCCTATATTTTAGGGAATGTTGCATACATTTGAGGAAATATTCCCTAAAATGTAGGGAAAAAAACAGAAAAGAAATACGAAAATTCCCCACATTTTAGGGAATATTCCCTAAATTTTAGGGGGGAAAACCAAAATTCCCTACATTTGAGGGAGTAAAACCTACCTACATTTTACGGATAAAAACATAATCTTAGTTTTCCAAGGTAGAGCTTTTCCTAGTCTTATCGACAAATGCCTAACCTGTGTGGCACAAATTGTTGCCACTCACACTTTAGGGAATTATTTTTTACTTTGTACTTAATGATGATCTGGACCGATCGATAGAAAGGGCCGTGCACATAGAAAGCGTAGCTGAGCTTAACCTGAGACAACTTACAACTAGATAAGAAAATCTCCATATAAACACGGATCACTATTTGAAAGCTCTTTAACTTTTTATTCAACCAAAGAAAGCTATCATTGCGAAGAATTTATGTGGCATAATACAGCAAGAGTATGTGTAGAAATTTCTATTATAGGATCATTAGTTGTTTGAGTTGGACCCCGTTTTTCTGAGGTTTTGCACATCTAGATGTAAGTTGTCTCAGGCTTAACTGAGCTAAGCTGAGCTGGCGAAGGCTTATCAGCAAGCAGAACAATTGCTTGACACGCACATGTGAAGTGGAGCTGTGCTTTTCCAAGCAGATTATAACATGTGAAAAATGCACATTCGTAACGTTTTAAATTTATATTCGCATTTTCCCGTTATTTGCTGAAAGAAATTCAGAGAAGTTTACTGAAGATAGTGTGTGATATTAATGATTCTAATGGTGAAGGTGCTGGATGATTATGCAGATTCTGTTCTCATGAATTAAGAAATTGAAGGGGTTGACTACCAGTGTATGAACGCTTACTTGTGGTGTTGGAGAAATCATAGTATGATGAGGCTTATGACATTGAAAACATTTATGCCGACTGTGGCATTTTGGGTTGAGTGGCATTGCGCAAGACAGTTGAGGCATAGTGAGTGAGATCTGAGAACTTCTTATCTGTTTATGGGCTCCATTTTTAAGAATTGATGGTATTACCATAAGAGATGGTCTTGACGATAGAGCAGGCAAACATTTGAATACGAGTGAAAGGAGTGGGGGAATTCCTTTCTCTTGACAAGGTACCATGATGGGGTTTCATTTGGTATATGCTTACCCTAAGTAGATGAGATGACCTCCAAGGTACGAAATCGGTTTCCAAGAAATGTTTGTAATTATCTGTAACTTGGAAGTATTTTAAACTCTGCTGCGCTGCGCTTTGTTCCCAAAGCTGGTATGGGTACATTTACATCGGGCTATGATGGCCAACCTTCGATTAGCAATCACAGCGTGACACCTATAGGGATTCGCAAATGTAACCAACGTCACTTTGAACATTTGTAAGGGCCAAAAAAAATTGAGCAAAGGTAACGTTGGAGATTAGAAAAGGTTATGAGTAAGTAGGCGTTCATTTTCTGAGTAGAAGGAAAAGTAACAAAAACGAATTGGTCTGTCATCAGTTTTCTAACTGAAAACATGAATAACTATTTTTTCTGGCTGTGAGACTAGTCCCGTTCGTGAGGGAGGAAGCCGGTTGTTAAAGGACAACTCAGTTCTTTAGTATTTCAAATATAAAATTTTATTCAAAAATTCAATTTAACTTGCTTAACCTAATATCACAAAAAAATTCAGAAACAAATTAACCTGTACAATTCAAAATTTAAAAAAATAAAAAGAAATCAAAAATAAACAAATTAAAAATTCAAATTAAATAAAATAATTAAAAAAAGGAGTTTTCAAATAAAACTGAGGCCAAGCCGCATGAAAAAGTAGAAAATAAAATTTTCTTCACACACAGAGGTGGACTCAGATTTTTTGATTGGGACATTTCTCTTGAATATTCTTTCTCTTCATGAATCAAATCACTTATTACCTCTGATTGATCGTACTGAAATATATCGGTGATTGTCAGCGAATAAAATCTGAGTCCACCTCTCTGTGTGAAGAAAAGTTTATTTTCTACTTTTTCATACGGCTTGGCCTCAGTTTTGTTTGAAAACTCCTTTTTTTTAATTATTTTATTTTCTACCTTTTTCACGTTAACTAAATTGTTATTACGTGCTGCATGGGGATATTTTAAAACAATTCTTAAGTCATGCTTGGTGGCGATCCGAAAACAAAATTTTTCGAGTATCAAATCTTTGAAGTACTGCAACGGTTTTCTGAAATTCAAATTATGTTTTAAACAGCTCTTTTTAGCTGTATTCCAACTTGATCCCATATAACATTAATTTTCTCGATTTTCCATGTTATCCACAGACTTTTCCTATTACTATGAATTTTTTTTAAAAATTTATATGAATTTTCCTCGATTTTTCATGCAAGTTTTTATGATTGTTGAAGAGAAAGTATTGATGCCAGTAGGACGGAAAAAAAATGATTCCGCATAGCTCATAAAACTTTTTTGTCGGAAAATTCCGAAAATTTTCGGAAAATTAACCAGAAAAATTGGAAAATTCTGCATTTTTCCTGAAACAGATTTATCACTAATCATATCGATGAAAATTTGTCCGATGATTTTCCCGCTTTTCCGGGCTCTCCGCGGAGTTTTCCACAAAAGCAACTTTATGCAATTCATTTCGATCTACAACTTTGTCTTAGGTTGCAAAACGCTCAAACGTTTCCTTGGTCTGAAAAACTCCGGAAAAGCGTTTACATGAATTTTCCATGATTTTTTCTGGAAGTTTTCGCCATTGTCGGAGAGAAAGTAATGATGCCAGTTGATAGGGAACTTGATCCTGCATAACTTAGAAAGCTTTTTTACCGGAAAATTTTGCGGAAAAGTCGGAAAATTGCGGAAATTTTTTTCGGAAAATTCGAAAAACTCTGCATTTTTCCTGAAACGGATTTATCACTAATCAAATTTGTACCAAATTTTCAAATGATTTTTCCCGATTTTCCGGGTTTTCCATGGAAATTTCCTGTTCAAATTTTTATAGATTCAATTGTCACGCGAAGTGAACCTGTGTGCCAAATTTCAGCTCGATGTGATGACGTAAAGTGGGTCTACGAGAGTGTTGAAAATAGTAAAAGAGAAATATATAAATAGACAGACAAATTCGTGTACGAGTTAAAGGGAATGGCCTCAAAAAAAACGATACGTATTCTTGCTTGCTTTAATTCTGGAAAAAAGAAGAAGAATTAAGCAACTGTCAACAAAATAAATTTTAATTGGAATTAATTGACAAAATGCCTTTGTTGGTGCGTGGGAGCACAACGGCAGTAAAAAAATAATTTGTTGGAAAAATCAGACACCCAGATTTTCTCTGATCAGAATTACCTTCTGTGATGATGCGTCAGGGCACCAGGGTAGTAAAATGATTTGTTAGAAAAATCAGACACTCAGATTATCTCTGATCAGAATTATCTTCTGTGATAGTGCGTGAGGGCACCAGGGTAGTAAAATGATCTTATAAAAAATATAGGACACTCAGGTTATCCCTAACCAGAATTATCTTCTGTGTAAAAGGATAGGATGCTCAGGTTATCCCTGACCAGAATTATCTTTTGTATGATAGGAAATTCAGGTTATCTCTGACCAGAATTATCTTCTGTGTGATATGATAGGAAATTCAGGTTATCCCTGACCAGAAATTTCTTTTGTGGAAAAGGTAGGAAGCACGATTCTTAATAACTCAAAATAGCTCTGATACAGATCAAATCTGCCAAAAGGATGGAGCCATCTACTGAATTTCGTCGGCTTTATATAACCGCTGTAACCAGTTATGTCTTCTCGTTCCTTGGTGTAGCCCTAGCAACGATTGATGTGATATCTGAATGTACCGCAGACAGCTGGTTGACGTATGTCACTTGCTGTTATCAACAATTGTAAATATCATGCTTTTAGGTGAACTGCAGCTCCCAAGGGTTCTAGTGGATGTTTCCTGATTTGGTTTGAGAGGATTTAGGAGAGCATTTCTGATGGAAATGTGAAAGCTATCAGATAAGTATTTTTGTTTATGGTTTCAGAACTTGGTTCGTTGTGTTTCTTTTATTTTATACTTTAGGAAATATACTTGTCAATCAGGAAAAGCATCAGGGGAATTGAAACGTTGGTTGGATATTCATCGTGAGATGTCAATTTATGTGAGGACTGAACACTGGCTGTTAGAGTAAAATTTATAAAAAAGTTTCTGTCGTCCGTCCGAGTCTAATGTTTAAGTTTTATTGTCCGTCCGTTTTTGACTACCATAATTTATACTTAGTATTTCCATTAAAATAATCTCTATAACCAGCGTTCAATCTAAAGCTCTAAGAGAGCGTCGTCGTTTATAGCCAAGTCACTATTATCGTTGCGGTTAACTTTGAATTCGATGAGAACAGTTTTATTGTAGTACCGTTCTATGTATTTTCAAGTTCCTGTTTAGTTGTGAAACCCCAAAATATACGATTAGATTTTGGAAATCAGTCTTTAACTTAACGTAAAACTAATTCGTCCCAGCGAGCACAATCAAATTTACATACCTTGGACGATCCGGATTACGCGAAGGAGCGTGTCAGTCCACACGAGCAACATCGAGAGTTTTCCACACCTTTAGCGAAACTCTGGCATTCCACTTCTTGACGCAAACGCCCCTCATATTCGATTCCAAAGGGTATTATAATCATGGAGTGGCCGACTGTCGTACTCATCAAAAGCAATTGGTAGGTGTAGTGTATTGTCCTCAAGGCAAAACACAACTATCACCTAAACTGGTGTTGCACTGTATGAAAAATTACAATGGCTTCCCAATATTCTAATATTGTACTTTCATTTCTAGATTTTTAAACAGTGCAAACATTCATTCGTGGTATCCAATAACTTTTTTAATAGCTTGCGCGGTCTCGGTTTGGATACTTGCTTGATTCTTTTATTTTCATAACGTTTTCGAAGAATTCCCCATGCTGGCTTGTAATTTTCACTCGTGATACTAAAATGGCGAACAAGTTGTTCAGCTTCACCCGAGTAGGCTTTAAATAATGTAATTTTTGGATGGTTGTGAGTAATTGATTGTTGTGAATGAGAGATACAAAAAGATCATTGAAAGACGTCCATGGACTATAAATTCCTGAAAATTTAGGTATATATATTTGTGGAAGTTTAATTTCATAACAGAGACTATTGCCTTTAGTAAGGTCGTTTTCGTTTATTACTTGACTTTTGACATTTTGTTCTCCACGAAGGGTTCTTAATATTTCGAGGAGATCTCCACGTAAATTGATATATATCCAACTGAGAATATTCGTTTGTGTTGAAATAAGTAGGCAACGATTCTTCCTTTTCTGTAACAATGTCGGCATTATTTTCGTGTAGTTCTCGAATCTCATTCCACAGTGACTCTAAACCTTCCAATCGTCCCGAAATATATCCGATTTTTTTTAAACGCTCTTTATTAGCCTTGAAAAGTTTTTTTCGAAGGCTGTGAGCGTGGTTCAGGCCATTTTCTATTTTTTCAAAAAGGATTCCATATTTAGTATATTAAGGAATATGTTTAATTTCAAATTGATTACCTTAAGTGTAGCAGTACTAATAAGTAATGAGGTACGGATTTGTGAGTTTTATAATTTTTTGTTTGTTTTTAGATTAAATGTATTAATTAATTAGATTGTCTGCATTACCTATTTACTGACCTTTCTGGATGTTCACAAAATATGTGCATCAAAATTCGCGGTCGCGAAACGAGTATCTATTTCACGGGATCACAATCACTTTCATCTCGCCAATCACACTTCTTTGTACATTAAACAAGCTGTATCGATCTGGCATCGCCCTCATCTGCAACCATTGACAGGACCAATGACAGAAGTATCACTGTCATCAGAATACTCGGCCACCACACACGTAATTACACTCACAGTCTTTTATTTAATTTGACCTATCCTAAACATTTTTTGGTGCCGAAAACCAGGATAATAAGGCTAAATATTGGAAAATAACAGTAGGAAAATCTTCCTCATCATGTGTCAGTCACACAGCAAATCTATCCCGTAATTCTTCAACACGCCGCTGCGTGCATCTTACAGTGAGTGGCCCAGTACTCAACAATCGAGCGATTATAATCAATATAATTTCTGATACGCGGCGCGGCTGCGGATCTTCAAGGAAATTATTTACATCATTCAAGTCAACTCGGAATTCATTTTGTCAACGAGTACTATCTGCTGTAATTATTCACCATAAATGCATTTTACCTCATCAGGTAAGCGAAAGTCACTACATACAACATAATCATTTGCAAGCAGAGGCTCATAATAAATGCTTCAGCCTATTAGATATAAAGAATTAAAAATCATTCGCATTGACATAACCTAACTCTGGAACGCATATACAAGTGCTCAGTCCACTGTATAATTACATCGTGTAGCAATTACAAATTAATGCAAATTAACCTAAAAAACAAATGTAGTGCATTCACATGTTGCATGCATAACCAACATATCCCCAATTCGTCTATCATCACAGCACATGACATCCAGCTAATAGTTACTGGAAGGGCTTGCGGTAAATTGGGGCAACTGTGAAGTGCACATTCCTGAAATTGCAATACAGTGCAATAATTTCGAGAACTATATCGAGTATATATGACGTATATATAATGGTGCTCTTTTAGGCGTTAATTTTGTAAAAGCCTAAAAATTTCGGTATATTAGATTGCCAATACTGAGTTACTGATAAATGCTGAACTAGTTGCTGTGACAATTTGTGAAAATTAAAATAAAAATATTTTATTATATTAATTTCATAAGTTTAACTATATTTGATTTATTTAAACCAATAATTTGAAATAAATACGAGACAGTTTGTATGCTCCTAGCACAATTTGCTCATACATTTACAAACTTTTTCTTGGGATTAAATTGAGTGACTCAGATAGCTGATTTAAGGAGATTTTCTTGACGTTTATTTTATAAAACAAATCTAGTTCATTATCAACTGCTATCATGGAATGCGCAGACAAAAATAAATGGACTCAAATCCTTACTAGGCAAACAAAACGCCTTCATCCAGCGCACTGATGGCAGAGCTACGCAAATCGAAGAACTACAAGTTCGTTGGGAATACTTACAAGATTTAAAGGAACGTTTCAACAATCTGGAAGCAGATTCGTATGAAAGACGTTGTGATGAAACTGAACTGACCAAAGTTTTAAATTCACTTGGATCAGTCGAAGACGTACTTTACACACTGATGTCATTATTTAAAAAAAGCATGAATGAACTTCATGTTCAAACTACACATAATACATCTTTAAGCCAACAAGACCAGCCTTCCGCTGCGAAAAGTGATGTGCGTTTACCAAAACTTCAACTTCCCAGTTTTTCCGGAAAATACCCAGAATGGCCAACCTTTTGCGATTTATTTACAGCATCTATTCATAACAACACTTCACTCTCCGGGGCAATTAAGCTTCAATACTTAAAGGGTGCTTTAATATAAGATGCGGCCTCCTTTCTTAATCATTTCATGGTTACCTATGCAAATTATGAAGAAGCATGGAAAGCGCTAGATTCACATTTTAATAAACCACGCTATTTTATTGATGCACATCTTAAAACATTGTTTGATCAGCCAGAAATCACTCAGGCCAATCACGATACGTTAGGGTGACTATTAGCTACAACTCGTGAAACCATACGTGGCTTAGAGACATTAAAGCTGCCGGTAGATAAATGGGATTACCTGTTGATTTATGTGCTTACTAATTAATTAGACCCGGAGTCCAGACAATTATGGATAAGGGAAAATGCTTCAACTAACGAATTGAAATTCGAATCACTACTCTCATTTATTGAGAAAAGTTACAGGACGTTTCTTCAAAACGAATCAATACTGCAGGACATAACTCAACTAGGGAAAATGTTCATTAAGCTGTAATACAACGAAGTTGCGTTTGTTGTAATGCTAATCACTTATTAATGCATTTATTCACATTACAAATCCTTAGATCCAAGTTCTCGCCGTAATCTTGTGAATAAAAAGGCTCTGTGTATCAACTGCTTACAAGGCGGACATAAATTACATCAATGCAAGTCGTTATCATGCAGAACTTGTGGCAAGCGTCATCACACAACGTTGCATCTGGCTATGGTATCTATAGCCCAACGTGAAGCATCTCATGAAATAACGCCCAAGTACGAGTATGTCGCATATTACTTGACTCTGTTTCCCAAATATCAATCATCACCGAAGCCTGCGCTCAGAAATTAGGTCCAAAGAGAAGATCCGCTATGGGTCATATTAAAAGCGTTTCATCTACTGAAGCAGGATCATATAAGGGAATCATTACAATCAAAATGTTGTCAATCTTCAATTTTAATATGCAAATCACTGCTGATACATTCATTTTAAACAAAATCACGGATCAAGTTCCTGAAACATTGATAGATACACATGATTGGGAATTCGAGAATAGCCTACCACTAGCAGATCATATTCAGATTCAATAGGCCAGGGAGCATCGACATCCTTTTAGGAGCAGATATATTCTTTGATATACTTCGCCAAGGCAAGATAACATGTAGTGATTGTACACATATTGCGCAGAATACCATATTTGGATGGATTATTGCCGGTCGCTGTACAACACAAACTACGCAATCTAGTCATCTTAATATGCATATCTCAGCAGATTTAAGCAAGCTACTGCAAAGATACTGGGAGGTGAAAGATCTCGACACGCAAGGAAAACATCGATGTGAAGAAATCTTTAAAGAAACTCATCAAAGGCGATCAGATGGTAGACATGTCGTGGATTTACCATTCAATGAGCATGTTAAGCAGCTAGGTGACTCAAAGAGAAATGCGATTGGTCGATTGATATCAATGGAACGACGCTTCAAACAGAACAATGCACTCCGAGATCAATACATAGAATTCATGCGAGAATACCAAGCTCTTGGACACATGAAACCAGTTTGCTGTTCAGAGATTCAGACTATCTTATACTAAATTCTTCATCACTTCGTGATAAAGGAATCAAGCACGACAATTAAATTCAGAGTAGTGTTCGACGCATCAAAGAAGACGTCTACGGGCATTTCACTAAATGACACTACGTTAAAGGGATTAGTAATACAACAAGATCTGCGTGACATAGATTTGCGATTCAGACTCGGGATAATAGGCATATCATCAAAATGTACAGACAAGTATTGATTAATCGAAAACATGCACGGTACCAACGCATTGTTTGGAGAGAATCAGATACTGACACGATTCAGGAGTGCGAGTTACAAACGGTTACTTATGGCACTACTCCTGCCCCATTCTTAGCTACGAGATCATTACATTAATTAGCAGAAGATCAACGCAAGGAATTTCCGCAAGCATCACAGGTACTTCAGCGAGACTTCTATGTCGATGATTTGATGACAGGTGTCAACTCCTTTCAAGAAGCCATGCAAGTTCAACAGGATGCTGCCACACTACTGAAAAAGGAGAATTTTCGTTGAGGAAGTATAGCTCAAGTTCAGAAAAGTTCTTGGCTTCATTACCCCCAGAGCTGCTTGAATGCTCTGTACTGCTTTCTATAAATCAGGATGATTCTGTTAAAATATTGGGACTGTTCTGGCAGCCTGCACCGGACTGCTTTTCATACAGCGTTCAATTGCAAGACCCGGCGATATTTACAAAGAGTCAACTCTTATCTGACACATCAAAAATATATGACCCGCTTGGTTGGATAACGACGCCATCTACAACATACGCTAAATGTTTATTTCAACAACTGTGGCTTCATGGCTTACAATGAGATCATGAACTACCAGAAGCTACTAAAAATAAATGGAAAAGTTTCCGTGAAGACCTTCCTAGCTTGCAAAGGCTTAAAACCCTAGATGGATTCCAAATAATTCAAAATGCATCGAATTGCATGGTTTTGCTGATGCTTCTCAGACAGCCTATACCGCAGTGGTATTCGCACGATGCAAAGATGAGAATCACAAACGGCACATCAATTTAGTTATGACAAAAAGTAAAGTTGCCCCTATCAAGCAAATATCGTTTCCCAGACTTGAGTTATGTGCAGCTCTTTTGCTGATGCGGATACTTGATCAAATTTCACGAGCTTGTGTAATTCCAGTCAAATCTTTTTGTTGGATAGATTCTACTGTGTAGTTAGCATGGCTCTCAGAGCATCCATGTAAGTGGAAGTCATTTATTGGCAATCGCTCATCCGAGATATTGTCATCCTATCCAGCTCAACACTGGCATTATGTGCAATCCAAACATAATCCGGCTGACTGTGCTTCACGAGGCATACTACCAATTCAATTGATCACTCATTGATTGTGGTGGAATGGTACTGCATGGCTGCAACAAGATGATATACCAAACTGTACAGAGTCATCACTTGATTATGAAAGTGCTATAAAGGAACAACGCATTACATGTCTACACATATCACCAACGATTGCGCCTGCGGAACGATTAAATCAAAATTCTATAGTCAATGAATACAGCCAAGCTCTGAATGTTTGGATTCGTAAGTCTCAAAGGAAGTCATTTCAGACAGTAATCCTCTACTTAACAAAACAAGAAACAAAGCCAAATAGTAGCAAACTCATAGCACTCAACCCATTTCTCGACGAAGAAGATATCCTTCGTGTAGGTGGACGCCTTGAAGCGTCAAATTTGGCATATTCCTCGAAAGATCCGATTATTCTCGACAGAGTTGAAAAAATCAGTGAACTCATTGTAGCTGATGTACATCTACGATATTTACATGCTGGCTCCCGCTTCATGATGACAATCATTCAACGGAAGTACTAGATTATCGGTTTATGTCAAGCTGTGAAAAAGTACATCACACACTGCATCAACTGCATTAAACAGCGAGCGTCTCCTGCGTCCTGGTCGTGCATTTCTTCATACCGGTGTTGACTATGTAGGACCAATAATTATCAAAGCTTACAAAACACGCTGCAAAAGAACATATAAGGACATCGCCCTCTTTGTATGTTTTACAACCAAGGCTATACATCTGGAGCTTGTCACCGAATTATCCACGGACGCTTTCATTGCTGCGCTCAAAAGATTTGTAGGACGCCGCGGATATTGTGCTGACATCACTAGTGACAACGCAACCAACTTCCTTAGTGCACAAAGGAAACTACTAGAATTGCGTAAATTATTGGAGTCAAAGGAACATAATGCTGACGTCTCAAGATTCTTGGCAGAATATAACACTCAATGGCACTTCAATCCGCCAGCATTACCCAACTTTGGTGGAATCTGGGAAGCGGGGGTAAAATGTGTAAAATTCCACCTTCGCCATGTGCTCAGTAATGCTCTTCTAAGCTATGAGGAGTTTAGCACAGTTTTAGTCCAAATTCAGTCTTGCCTAAATTCCAGACCCATTGCTCACAACAAATCTTCCCCTGACCTCGATCCCCTAACTCCTGGACATATCCTCATAGGAGAACCTCTTGTTGCAATTCCTGAACCTAATATTAATGACATATCGTTAAACAGGTTATCTAGATGGCTTGTCTCGTTTAACTCAACAGTTTTGGAAGAGATGGCATCTTGAATATCTTACGCAAGCTAGGACTAAGTGGAGGTCGGCTACGCCAAACATTAAACCAGGTGACCTAGTTCTACTCAAAGAAGAATCTAGCATTCCATGCAAGTGGTCCCTAGCTATGGTTACATCCGTAATTCCTGGTAAGGACAATTTAATTCGAGTAGTCAAGGTGCGCACCACCACATCAGACTAGTTCGGCCCATCAGCAAAATTTGCCTGCTCCCAAGGCGTGACTAATTAAAGCAGTGCTTTAAGGTGGGAAGGATGTATCGACGTGGCAATGCCCTTATCTCCAACCATTGACAGGACCAATGACGGAAGTGTCACTGTCACCAGAGTGCTCGGCCACCACACACGTAATTAAACTCAACAATAATTGGTCTCTGAAATAAAGTATATATATCTAACTTGTGTTAATTAAATCACAGTCTTTTATTTAATTCGACCTATCCTAAACACAAGCTTTGTTCTTGGATTAATATATCGCTGCGAGCGACCATGAGAACATATTCAAAACTTGATATACAAATTGAAATAAAAACGAAAATATTGAAATTTGGAATTAAGACTTCTTTTAATTTATTCTCGATACTGATAACTTTGACATGAACCACTTTTCTTATATTCATACACTGAACCTTGTTGATTGCTTTCCTAGTGCCAAGTCACGTATCTCGTATCTCGACCGAGAAGTTAACAAATTTTACTCTTGTTTCGCCAATCACTTCGTTGCACCAATCAGCATGTATTTTTAAATTGTGCCATAACTGACTGCTTGGACAATTGCTTCTCCAAAGGTTAATGATCGAGATTGAATCAACCAAGTTGATCCTAGTGCACAACCATGGCAATTATCATAATTTCGCCCTTTTGTAAATTATGCCCAATTATGAAAGCTTTGCCAAAGCTTAGAGATCTTGTCTTGTCTTTACTATCAACACTGTAACCAATTTGCACAATTGTTGCCACAAAGCTTAGGTATTTTTCCCTAAAATGTAGTGAATATTCCCTACAGTTTTGGGAATATTCCTTGCATTTTAAGGAATATTCCCTACATTTTAGGGAGAGATACCTAAGCTTTATGGTAATAATTGTGAACATTTTTTACAGTGTACGTATTCCTAAGGTGGGAAAATTTTTGCGCGCCACGTAATTTTCTTTTGATTTATTTTTTTTTATGAGCCAAACTACGAAAAACTCAACGAATATATTATATTACTTTTAATTTCATCCGAATTTAACATAGATTACTTAACTGTAATTTGCCGTTCTACAACATACAAAAACCAAATTCAAATTACTTACATCCAACTACCTTCCAGAAGGAAAAAGGTAAAATTCCACTTGTAGCCCGAGAATAATAAAACTGAAAACTTCTACTCTTGGCATTGTTAGCTCTGAACACTTTCGATTACTCTGGAGAAGTGATTGTTACTTCGACTGTCGGCCCTCAGCCGAATTTAGTACAGTCGTTGGATTTTAATTAATGGTATTTTCTAACACAGGAAATTTACTAAATTGATCAATCATTGATAAGATGTACTTAAATCCACGACTCGAGCGTGGAATGGGTCAATCAGAACTACGCAGATACTTTCCCAATGTTTATTCGGGGCCTTCCGTATACCCATCAGAACGGCAGGTTTCTTTATTCTGACTTAACTGTTTGACAAACCTTACAGCTTTTCACATATGAGGCAACATCCTTTCTCATTTTTGGCCAATAATAATGCTGCTCTACTCTTTTGATGGTTTTTTTTATTCCGCAATGCGCTGAAATGGGTATTGAGAACAATATACATTTTCTGCTATCTTTTAGTACCACCATTCTCTAACAACAAGACTTAATTAGTGGGGAGGGCTGGTTAAATTTACAATGCTTCCATATGCGATTCTCCTCAATCTTCCAATCCGGAAAGCTGGAGTAGTTGGAGACCACTTGCGCCGTTAGTCTGGTAAATCAGTTATCTCGAATGTTCTGACTCGATCTACTCACCGTATCTATTACTGGAACTTATCTTGATAGCTATTCGGTTAATAAATGCCCTTTACCTTTACGATGAACAATAACAAAATCGCACTGTTGCATCTTAATAGCCCACCGAGCTAAGCGACCAGTTCGATCTTTCACATTGTCTAGCCAGACCAATGACGCGTAGCTATTGTAAAAGAACTACCCTCGGGATATGGTCTCAATTTTTCATCTATCCAGAGCACAACGAGGCAATTCCTCTCCGTGGTTGAGTAAATTCTCTCACATCGGTTCAGCGAACGACTGAGATACGCTATGGCTTTTGGCTTCCATCTCATTCCTGTGTTACGACTGCCCCTATCCCATAGCCAGAGGCATTTGTGTGGACGAGGAAAGGTACATCGAAATTACGGCAAGTCAAAATTGGGGCCTCTACTAGTTTTTCTTTTGTAGTTCGAAACAGATCTTCACATTCTGGTGACCAAACAAACTTCCGATTTTTCTTTAACAAAGCTGTCAAAGGCGACGTCAAATTTGAAAAACTGGGTACAAACCGCCGATACCATGAGACAATTTCAATAAAACTTCTCCCCTCTGATTTAGGGCTTTTAATCTATAAGTTACACTTCACCTTATCGACATTTACCTGTAATCCGTTTTCCCCGAGCATACATATAACCCAAATACTTAGCTCCGCACTTCAGAATTCACATTTGCCTTGGTTGTCTTTGAGATCCGCCTATCCGTCTATTAGTCTTTGCCATGTCGCTGGGGAATTCGAAAGACCGAATGGCATCCGACGAAACTAAAACAAGCCCCTGTGAGTAAAATAAAGGCAGTGTACAACTTAGCATCTTCCACCAAAGGGACCTGCCGGAAAGTCGACTTTATGTATAGCGAAGATATACACTTTGCATCCCTAAGTTTGTTCAACATGTAGCGGCAAATGGCAGAGGTTAAGCGCCCTTCTTTGTGATCCTATTCAACTTTCGGTAGTCTACGCAGAACTTGCAGCTTCCGTCCTTTTTCCGTACCATGATGACAGGTGAGACCCTGGACTATTTGATGATTACAATATACCATCAACTAGCATCTTATTCAGGTCTGAGTTGATTGCTTTTTGTAAGGTCGGAGAAACCGGATAGTACCTCTGCTTAATAGGAGGTGAGTCTGTCTTTATCGAGTGTTCCGCTTTGTTTGTACAGCCTATCCCTTTCCCCATTTTTTCCTTGGTCTCTGCTATTAAGTCTTCAAGCTGTCGCTTTTGATCCGCTGTCAGCGTAGATTTGCTCTCCAAAGCATTAACCATAATTTCGTTGTTGTCATTCCCAGGGAAAGACCAGTAATTTTTACTCAAATCTGCTGTAATGCACATGTCACGCCAAAAATCGTCCCCTAATATGTATTATGTTTTGTGGAAGTGAAGGTATGACCAAGACCTATTGGTTAGTCACATTCATAAAAATCAGTTATTGTAATTAGACTTCATTTTGAAAAAGATATAAATACAATGTATCATAAAATATTTACTGTTTCCAAATTTTTTCACATATATGCTATTTACAAAAAATGGCTAATGAAATTCGACTTCGTATTTGTACAATCAAATTTAAGCATAATTTGAAGTACACTCCCTTTTTTAATATTCTACAATCTGTTTAATTCAATAAAAGTTTTATATCTCAATATGGTACTCCTATTGTTATACAAGAAACAAAAGCTCTAGACCCACAAACTAGCTAAATTCCGTTGGTTGTATTACAGAAATATGCTTACCTCAGTACTACAACGTTATTAGAATGTTAAATATCTTAAAACAACATAAAAACTTCTAAATTTAAAGAAAGGTATTAATAATCTCGATAACACCACATCTAAATCAATAAAACCCACTTATTTTTCACAACTGTTCGATGCACATACAAAAAAACATGGCGTGATAAAATTTCATTGCCAACAAAATTTCAAAAATATTTGCGACTAAAGAGCTTTTTTTTCTTATTAGAGTACACGCTGCACTTGTTGATAATAAGGGCAATCGAGGGTAGGAAAAATTCCGAAATTTCAAGTTTCGAACTACAGCACGCGCAGCATACCAATATGATAATGATCGGAGGGTTGTACAGCTCTTTACCTGCGCTTTGAGGTGATTTGTTTATTCGAAAGTTTTTACACAGCTGGAAAGTTTTTTTACACATGATGTGTATGTTAACTTCTGGGACTAGAAAATTTTGACAGATGACTGCAGTTGAATTTTACACCCGGTAAAGTGGATGAGTAAGTTCATGCTTTTCTTTCATTTGTCATTTGAAATAAGCTGTCAGTTGTCAGTGCGATTTTTTTTGAAGAAAAAAATTTATATTTAATAAATATATTTATTTACAGAAACTCAAATATTAGAAACATCTGCAAGAACACTGCAAATTGAATGCTCTCCTGGACAGGCGCGTAGCCTAGGGGGTCATAACTAAAATGTTAAGGCACTTTCACATCAAACACAAGAATCGAAAAAATGTGAACCGAAAAACTCAATTTATTCCACTTTAAAAGAAGATTTTTGCTCAAATGATTAATAAAATCATGGGAAATACGATTAACTAATAATTTGACTAATAAAATAGTATATTTATCTTAGAATTTTTAATAAAACACAACTTTTATGATTTATCGGACGAATTTTTCCGCCGAAAAAGATTTTCGGCCGATAAAACATAAAAGTTGTGTTTTTCTTCAAAATCTGAAATAAATATAACTATTTTCTCAGTAAAATTCTTAGTTTATCCGATTTCTCTGGATTTTATTAATCATTGGAACGATAATCTTCTTTTAAAGTGGAATAAATTGAGTTTTTCGGTTTACATTTTATTGTTCTTGTTTTTGATGTGAAAGTGGGGGGAAAAATTCGGAAGAAGTCGCTTTTAAATTTTTTTTTTAATCATATTTACGTTATATCACAGAATCCAACATTCGGTTTGATTTGGAAAACCTATCGATAATATTGTTACGAGCGTGGCCTTAGTTCGTTATTTAAAACACAATATTTCAGATATAATTCAAAAGTTCTTTCTTTATTTAAATTTTACTGTTTACTCTCACAAATTCACAAATAATTATCAAATCAACTCTTTATTTATCACTAGTACTGTACTTCTAATTATCGCAATCCAAATAGTTTACTTCGTTCACTTCGCTGTCTGAAATAATACTCGCCTCCTGGATGTGAGCAGCGCCGTATTTATACTCTACGAATTATCCTAGAGCCTTCCTGAATATTCCATTCTCCAAACCCAGTTTACTAGGATGTCACTAACCTAAAGTTGTTTCCATTTCCAATAGATGTCGCTTGTATCACTTTGTGGCGCGTAACACTGCCCCCTTCTTAAAATTGTTCGTCCCGAACAACAGGTGATCCAAGGTCTTGATGCTCGCAGTATTGACATAAACGATCTAGATGAACGATTTTCCGTTTGCCTCTTGTACCCCGCTGAATCCTATATACTACGTCATTTATTCTAGTCACTACTGAATACGGTCCTTCCCAGTGTTGTTGTAATTTGGGAGAACGTCCCTTACGTCGTTTCGGGTTGTACAGCCAAACAAGGTCACTTTCATTAAATCCTGCTGAGTTAGCACGTAAGTCATAGCGGGTCTTCATCCGATCGATATTTATTGCTAGTTTTGCTCTCGTGACTTCGTGTACATCAGCTAATCGTTGTCTAAGTTCCGATACATAATCGTCTGGTAACTTTTGTTCACCTCTGGGTGTACCAAACTTGCGATCGCTAGGTAAACGCATCTCTTTTCCGAATATCACTTTTGCTGGAGTTTGTCCGGTCGTGTTGTGTACAGCTGATCGATAGGCCATTAAGAACATGGGAATATGTCGATCCCAATCGCGTTGGTGATAGTCGACTACTTTCTTTAGATGCTCGACCAATGTTCAGTTGAAGCGCTCTACCATGCCATCAGATTGTGGATGCAGAGGAGTTGTTCTGGTTTTTCTTGTTCCCAGAATTTTACACATCTCTTGGAAAGTCCGTGATTCGAAGTTCCGTCCTTGGTCCGAATGAAGTTCATGAGGAACACCAAATCTACTGACCCAATTCATTACTACTTGATCCGCTACTGTGGTAGACTCTTGATTAGGGATTGCATAAGCTTCAGGCCATTTACTGAAATAGTCAATAGCAACTAATATATAACGGTTACCGTTATCTGTTTCTGGAAAAGGTCCAGCGATGTCTACGGCTATCCTTTCAAATGGGGCTCCTACATTATACTTATGCATTTCTCCTCTACTTCTGTGTGGTGGTCCTTTGCAAGAAGCACAGATAGTGCATCTGCGGCACCATTCCTCAACATCCTCTCGCATATGTAACCAATAAAACCTTTCACGTATTTTGGAAATTATTTTGTTCACCCCCAAATGTCCTCCAGATGATCCACTGTGCATTTCTTCTAGAACATCTTTGACCTGGGATGCTGGCAAGACTATTTGCATTCGGAATGCCTCGCCGTTAGTTGATTCCCACTTGCGCTTTAATATACCACATTCAACGTGAAGAGAGTTCCATTGAGCCCAGTAGCTCTTCAGTTTCTCACTCCTCTCCGAGATATCTTGCCATTGTGGTCTTTCCATGTCTTCTTTCCAAGCAAGAATAGGTGCTATGTCTGGGTCTTTCCGTTGAGCTGTTCGCAAGCTCTCGTTGTTCCAACCTGTCGATGGTTCCACCGTCATCAGCTGTATTGTTGCTTTTGTTTCTTTTTCTTCCAGCCGAACGCAATGTTTGCATTCAACTTTGCATGGACGTCGTGAAAGGGCGTCTGCATTTCCATGGATACGTCCTCTTCGGTGTTGGATTTCAAAGTCATAAGCTTGGAGTCGCCCTATCCATCTCGCCACTTGCCCCTCAGGGTTCTTAAACTGCAAAAGCCATTTAAGCGCTGCATAGTCAGTGCGGAGGATAAATTTCTGCCCATAGAGATATTTATGGAAATGCTTGGTTGAGTTTACAATGGCAAGTAGCTCTTTCCTTCTTTCACAATAATTTCTCTCTGATTTTGAGAGTGCTTTGCTAAAATAAGCTACTGGCACCTCTTGACCATCCTCCTCTTGTGAAAGCACTGCACCAATACCTACATTGCTGGCATCCGTGTCCAATATAAAATTTTCTCCCAGCTTTGGATAGTGAAGCACTGGAGTTCCACAGAGCTGTTACTTCAAATTTGCAAAACTCTCGTTACATTTATCTGACCATATGAACGGCTTTCCTTTTTCTGTAAGTTGATGTAGGCTCCTTGCTATATCTGCAAAACCTTTTACGAATCGCCTGTAGTAGGTAGCTAATCCAAGAAAACTCCTTAATTGATGTTTGTCCTTTGGAACAGGCCAATTTTTCACAGCTCTTATCTTCTCTGGATCAGTTTTTACTCCTTGTGATGAAACTATATGCCCCAAATATTTTACTTCATTCTTGAATAGAGCACATTTATTCATACTGAGCTTCAGTTTTGCATCTCTCAGTCTTTGAAGTACGTCCCGTAAGTTGTTTTTATGTTCCTCGAATGTCCTTCCGATCACAATTATGTCATCTAAGTAGACAAGACGTGTTTTCCAGGTTAATCCTCGTAAAACACATTCCATGAGTCGTTCGAATGTGGCTGGAGCATTACATAATCCAAATGGCATAACTTTGAAATGCCATAAGCCACTTCCAACTGAGAAAGCAGTTTTGTCTCGGTCCTCGGGATGTATTTCCACTTGCCAGTAACCGCTCTTCAAATCCAGTGTGGAAAACCATTGCGCTCCGGAAAGGGTGTCCAATGTGTCATCAATCCTTGGTAACGGATAGCTATCCTTTCTTGTTACATTATTTAGTTGGCGGTAGTCCACACAGAATCGGGTGCTGCCATCCTTTTTCCTGACCAAAACAACTGGCGATGTCCAAGGGCTGTTAGATTCCTCAATTATGCCTTGTTGTTTCATGGAATTTATCATATCTGCAACTTCTGGTTGTTTGGCTAATGGTAGTCTTCGTGGTGGTTGCCGAATGGGCCTAGAATCTCCTGTATTCATCCGATGCTGGACAAGATTTGCTTTGCCGAAATCATCATCATTCATTGCAAATAATTCCGAAAATTCATCGATCATATCTTTGGCATCGTTGTATTGCTGTTCACTTAAGGCACTAGATGAAAGAAGTCTCTGAACCTGTTGAGTAGTAGCTGGTATACGTATTGCCTCCTTAATATTACTACCATTTTCCAAATTAACAATCTGATAAACAGGCTCACAATTTCAAATTATAGCACCTTCTTTTAGTTGTACCTCATTTTCGGATGTGTTGAGCACTCTGACTGGAATTAATGTTGCGCCTTCTGCCTTCACTAAAGTCTTACCAACGATGATGCTCGATGTTACTTTTGTAGGGTTAGGCTCCACCAGATAGAATCGGCAGGTCCCGATGTCATCAGTAAGCTTTGTCCATACTAGCGTCTCCGAGAATGCAGAGAGAGTCATATTCTCACAGACCATCGTCCTTAATTTTGCAGGATAATCTGTTCCTCCTCCTAGTCTCATAGGAATTTCTATGTTGCCATATTTGAGTATTCGTTCGCCGACATCTAAATTTATTTTATATGTGGTCATAAAGTCTACTCCAGGGATGCATTCATCCATTATGTCTGAAACTAGGAAATTGTGAGGAAATAGTAGTTCACCTAGTTGAATATCCAAAGTTATTTCTCCAAAAACTTGTGCTGCGGCTCCAGTTGCTGTTCTTAGTAAATATTTGGTGGTATTGTGAAACCATTTGTTCTTGACAAGATCCGCTCTAATAATTGATCTCGAAGCTCCAGTGTCGATAGTGACAACACAGTCATTTTTTCCTACACTTCCATATATAACAAGACTGCTATTATTTCTCTGCAACTGGGCTATCTGAATGATGACTTCGGGGCTGTCGACTCTACCAACCAACTTCTGCCCCCCGAAGTTGGTTTTTACATGTTTTCCGACTGCTGAACAGGGGAGCTGATGCGACTAGTCGCTGTTTGATTTCTAGGCTCTCCCCGAATAGCTTGCTCCCTGGCTCGACATCTTTGGCATTCTGTTCTGTCCTCCTCTTCTGGTGATTCTGTTCGACGGCGTTTTCTGCAGTCCCTTTGGAGGTGTCCTGGTCTATTACAATTCCAGCATCGCAGAATACCACGTGAAGAATTGCTCTGTGATGGATGCATTCTATTACAACTACATTCCTCCACCGAAATTTCTCTCACCCGTACTGCACTTCGAGAAGCTTGCCTGGCAGATTCATACGCTAGTGCATCGGCTAGTGCTTCTGCTGTTGATTTCTTTCCTGCTAGCCTCAACGCTTGTTGTAAATTTTGATCTGCAATAGCGTTCACAAATGCTTCTGTTGCCACTTCATTAAGGAAATCCGCATTTACGCTAGAGTATGAGAGATAAGCTAATCTTTCCACATCAGCCTACAGTTGTTGTAGTGATTCGCCATGCTTTTGAATCCTGTTGCGTAGCTGTAGGCGATATACTTGCTGCATGTGTTCATCTCCATAACGTAACTCTATCGCATGTACTAAGTATAATCACGTTGCCTTTCTATCGGTATAGTTTGTAAAAGCTCTGATGCAGAACCTCGAAGTACTAATACCAGAGCTGTAGCTTTGTCTGCATCATTCCATCCGTTTACTTCGGAAGCAGCCTCGAATTGTCTCTTGAAAATATGCCACGAATTTTGTCCATCAAATATTGGAGGTTTCATTCTGCCTGCATTAGATATTTCAATTCCTTCGTGCCGTGGTTGTCGATGCTTCATCATCTCCAAATCTGCTTTAAAGTTGTCAAGCTTCTCCGTAACATTTTGTTGTACTTCCGACACTGTTGTTGAACTTCTAGCACTTCCTGCTGGATTCCTTCAATTTTTACGTTTTGCTCGTCTAATGAATTCTTAAGAAAAGTCTTCTGTTCCTCCAAACAAGTTTCTAGACAATTCTGCAAAGAATTCTTTTGTTCGTCCAAACGGGCTTTTAGAGAATTCTGTTGTTCATCTAGACGGGATTCCAGAGAATTCTTTTGTTCCTCAAAAGCATTCTTTTGTTCGTCCAAATGGGCTTCTAGAGATTCCTTTTGTTCATCTAGACGGGATTCCAGAGAATTCTTTTGTTCCTCAAGAGCTTCTTCACTTGCAGGGTTGAAAGCTCCATTTTGGTCATTAAAGTAGTCAAAAGCTGTTCTATGTTCATCGCAGGCTCTTCTTCATTTTCTGGTTCTTCCTCGAAAACGTATGTCTCAGGATTCTTTTCTTCCTCTATCAAAGCTTGTCTAAGTCGCTCGACTAGAACATTTTTTGGACCTGTCGTTTGCAATGACCGCTTCCCCAACTCCAGTTTCAATTCCTGTATGCGAAGCTCCTCTAGTTTGCGTCCCATTACTTTGATAATTCACTCACAGTTTAATATAAAATTATCTTTACACATTTAGGAGTAGGAATGCATAATATGTCACTGACTATTTCTTCTGATAGGAACTTAACTGATCTTGCTTTCCTCTGAAAAAAGTTGTGAATGGTCTTATCAGTATTCCGCTTTACACTTTCGCTGCTATTCCTACCTCCATCGCTAGCTAATATAACCAGTTTATCCTTCTCCTACAAATTAAAAGTAAACGTAAACTTGAATTAATTCGAAAATACAGTCAAAGCAACGCCAACTAAGGCAGAGGAAAGCGAATGGATTTTATTTTTATGATGATTTTCAGCCACCAATAAAACCGTATATAAATTTGAAAGATTTTTTCCCCTGACATCGAACCCACACTTGTTAGAATCGGTCAAGATTAGAGAATAGAAGAATTTTTACGAACTTTTATTTTTAACGATTCTAAATTAAATCATAAATACAAACCCCGGACGAGGCGGCTGTTTTTTCATCTTGTATTTTTGATTTAATGTAGAATCGTTAAAAATAAAAGTTCTTAAAAATTGAAAGAAAAATTTTCAAAATTTCTAAGAATAAAATGTATGATTGCCAACGCTCACTAATATCTTTAAGGCATTTTCACATCAAAAAGTAGAACCGAAAAACTCAACTAATTGCACTTTAAAACAAGATTCTTGCTCTAATGATTAATAAAATCATTGGAAATAGGATAAACTTAGAATTTTACTGAGAAAATAGTTATATTTATTTCAAATTTTTAAGAAAAACACAACTTTTATGTTTTATCGTCCGAAAAACTTCTTCGGTCGAAAAATTCGGCCGATAAAACATAGAAGTTTAGTTTTTCTTAAAAATCTGAGGTGAATATACTACTTTATAAGTAAAGTTATTAGTTTATCCCATTTCCCACGATTTTATTAATCATTGGAGCAAAAATCTTCTTTTAAAGTGGAATTAATTGAGTTTTTCGGTTCTTCTTTTTGATGTGAAAATGCCTTAAAGATATTTGTGAGCGTTGGGAATCATACATTTTGTTCTTAGAATTTTACTTGAAAATTTTTCTTAAAAATTTTTATACACTATTGGTGGCTGAAAATCATCAAAGAAATAAAACCCATTCGCTTTTCTCTGCGGTAGTTGGCGTTGCTTTGCCTGTACTTTCATATTAATTCAAGTAGTGTCAGCTACACATGGTGTCCACATCGTCCTAGTAAACTTTTACAACTTATTCTATAGTCCAGCGCCGCTTTCAATTCACCGCGAAGGTTAGGCCGCGTTTGGGGGGGAGGGAAGTCATGACCACCGTGATCCTCCCCCTGTACACGCGCGTGCTCCTGGAAGACTGAAACTTGTAGAAAGCAGTAAAAAAGTGTTGCATATAGATATATACTAATTCAGATCTGGAAATGCTTCAAGAAGCTTTATGTGAGCTGAGACCTCAGGTCGGAAAGTCAGCAAAATTAAGAAGCATGAGGAAAATGTGGCGCGAAATCCAACGATCGATTTTAGAAAACGGCTATGCGTTTATCGACTTGCAAATTAAGAACTAAATTCAAGCCTTGGATAGGAAAAATAAAAAATTGAAATGCCACAATAAAGAGACCTGCAGTAATAGGTGTACGTGCGCATATGAAAAGTTTGCTATATATAATATGGTGCTCCTTTGCAGTTCTAAATTTATAGATGATATGTAACTAATCACGAAGAAAAACTTGTTAACGTTATGTACAGGGTGTTCCAGGAAAAGTATGCAATACTGAAACCCCTAAAAGATGATGTGATTTGCAATCGAAAATGTCATATTAATTTTTTTCGAATTCGTGTTATTTTCAAAATTAGAGCAGAATTTAGATTTTTTCGAAAATGAAGTCCTTGTAACGCTTTTCTGGCTGTAACTCAGCTCGTTTTGCTTACTGAACCGCCATTTTGGGCTTACTTTATTCGTATTACTACTGGCTTTCAGATATAATAACTAGCTTTCAAAAAAGTTTATAGATAAGTATAATAAGTATAATTTCAAAAATGTTTTTCTCTTCGAAAAATTATCTTCTTTGAGGGTCGAAAGTCTCCTAAAGTAGCCATGTTAGCAAACTGTTCCGTATCCACAGAAAATATCCCAAATCTGTTACCTTTCAGGCAAATACAACATTTTTAGCCTAGCTAAACTACTCCCCGAGATACAGGATAAGATGTCTTGCATATGTGGTATCCAATCCACAGAAAGCGAAGAAAGAGATATAACATTTGTTTGAGAAATTTTCTTCTACGTAAGCTGTCTATGTTCTGTTTGCTTAGTGATTGTAGTATCCTAGTATTTTTGCAGATTGTTCATTTTATTTTTCGCAGCATACCAAACCTCGTATGTAAAATCTGAAGGTTCCTGTTTCAATAAATTTAAATTTATTTCAAATAATTACAGTAACACCAATCTCTGAAATTACGGAAGCGGAAACCATTGAAACCAGAGGTAGAGGTTGGTAGGCAAGATATTTATGAGAGATACTTGGCTATGTATGCGGGAAGAGCATTACAGGAAGAAAGAAGAATTGAAGAAGGAAAAACTAAGCGTGCTAAAGGATATTTTAGATGTATTAAAGAAATAAATTATTCAAAATTTAATTTAAATTAGATATGTGAACTTATGGTTTACAAATTAAAAAGAAAACTTTTACTAAGTATTTAACTTAATCGACTACGTTCTTGGCAAATCATAAATGCCTTTTCTGCTAAACTGTCATTGTGGATCAAACTAGTTGAAATTGGGAAGAATGCGCCAACAACTTGTATTTCATTTTCCAAGTTCTCAAAATCATTTGGTTCTTATAAAATGGCATAGCTTCTCAAATCCTTTTAATTTGTAATAATATAATTTCTGACATCTCTGCCTCAATATTGTTCACTTATTACAAGCGAAGAAGTTAGTCGTCCATTATAATATTTCTGTGTAGCAGTAAGGTGACCATTTTCCCTGTAAGGTGTCAGTAAATACTCAAAGCAGGGATAAGCTGACTCGCCCAAGAGGTAGAAAACTATGGAAAAAAATTTTACCATTACCTTTAAAAAATGAACAATTTTTTATGTCCGCATACGCAGCAAACATTTCGATGAAAAATCTTCCGGACGATATGTGGATGATATTGCCAAAATATCTTCCACGCGAAATTAAAGCAAATACTGTGAAATGATTTCTTCCTTGTCTTGCGTAGACGAAAAGAAGATGAAATTACAAACAGTTTTGTTTTGTTATTTTAAATGTGAAGCAAGAAGATACTAGTTTCGCTTATTTGTCATCTCTATGATACACGAGTTTATCATTTGGAAGAACGTGTCATTAAACTCCACGACAGTAATTAATTTGTGAGTTCCCTTGTGATTTTAATTCCACCAATTCATATTAAAAAAAAAATTAAATTAAATAAATATATACCTACTTTAAAGAAATATCTCCTTAATTTCCTTACTACAAATTCCAAAGGATTTATTTCGACGATTTTTGAACGATTTGCTTAGACGATAAGAAAGCGAATCATCTTGAAGAAATGAATACGTTTCTTTTTCATGATATGAAAATAACTCGCCTGGAAGGGATATTGGCAAATTACTTTAACGTATCGCGTAGAAGATACGCATTCGTTTCTTCAAGATGTTTTGCCTTCGGGGTAACAGTTTCTCCCGTTGGAAGTTAATAATGCAATACGAATATGATTATCATCCGCGAGATATTTTATCGTCCAGGTAGTAAGAAAGTGAATCTTCTGCGTTTCACCATGTTTGCTGGGTAGGCGCTTCAATTTCGGAAAAATTTAGGAATTTTGCAGCACGCGGCTGTCATGCACAGAACCCGAAAAACGAATGCATATATCAATGAACTTTTCTCTATTGTCACAAATTCCTTGCAAACATATGGAATAGTCGCCTTGTCTTTCAATGTAATTATCCTTGTCTCTTTTAGGGGGATCAATAAGAATATGAGTCCCATCGACCGCTCCTGGAGGAAGTATATAACTCGTTGTTCCAGTAGTTTTAAATAACGCGGTTAATCTTTTACATAGTGATAGTTGAATTCCAGATAAAAAGGTCGCGAGCAATGCGGGGGGGGGGGGGAGAATTTATTAAAATTGTTTGAAGGATATACATCACAAAAATGAACACAAGCTTTAGGTTTCTTAAAATTGATATGAAATTGCTCAACTCGATCTTCGCTATCACTCTGTGAAATATTAATCGTCCTAACTAAAATATTAAATAAAATTGCCTAACTGATCACTCTAGAGAATCCATTTTTTTCTTTAAAATAGCTGGAAATTTCTTGTTTTCTGGCTTTAACAGGCCATTTAAAGACCTCATCTGTGAGACCGCTTAAGAAGATTATTACTCTCTACATTATATGCTGAGCCACCCAAATTGATAGATCAAAACGGTCGGAAATATCCCTGTAGGAACACGCTTCATGACCCGCAAACCACTAAAACAAACAGCCATATATTTAAATGGAGCAATTCTCTTATCCTTTTGCAATTTTCTGAATTCCGAGAATACTTCAAACCGTCGGCTAAGTGCATCAAATAATTTTTTATTTATTTTAATATGCATATGAAATTCATCTGCGGTGTAAGTAGGAATCACTACTTCAAAATAATTTCCTATACAGTTCCGTTTTCGTTGTTCTTTATAAAATTTTAAAATTGTTTCCTCTTCAGAAAATTCAGTTATTTCGCTTGTCTCATCTCTACTACGTAGGGGAATGTGCTGTACCTTGGTACCTTTTTTGAAATAGTCGTCTTTTTGGCAAAACTAATCGGACAAACCTTAAGCAGTTAAGGAGGCAATTATTATAGATTGTCTAACCCATAACTTTTCCAATAATAGTCGAATATGCAGTTAAAAATTTATATTTCAGGATATCTGAAAGGAAATATGAAGGTACTCCTTTTGGTCCAAGGTACAACATGCGGCTGTTCCATGGACAGTGGGGTATTGTACCTTGGACATATGTAATTTACTAAGAAGGAATGATGGTATATCATCAGAGTTAAATTAAATAACACTCTTTAATCAACAATATATAACAATATTCGCAAAGCCATTTACTAAACGAAAAATTGCTATAGATAAACATATTTAATTTATATTTTAACTAAAGGCCGATCTATGGCTTTTTTTACATACCCGTGGTGAAAATGTTTGAATAGTCCAAGGTACAGACCCCTTGCAAAAGAAACAAAACTGCCTGTGAAATATTTTAATACGCGCAATTCACCACATGATGCACGATTTATAATAGTACATATAAACAAGTTTAAACTTAGTTGGAGTCCAAAGATATAGAAAGAATAGAGTTCCTACACTTCCAATTCTTTATCACTGGAAAATATTTACTTTTTGCACGACTTTTCTTTAAAATGCAATAACTGCTCATTTGTCCGACAAACTAATTCCCAGAATAGCTTAAGTGTCATATGTTGATTAGTTAAATCGGATAAATGTGCGTTTATTTAGGTGGTAGCTACAGTCCGTGTGGAAAATAAAATGACCAAGGTACACACATGTCCAAGGTACAGCACCTTCCCCTACTGCTACTGGAGTCTTTAAAAATAGGGTTCAATAAACTTTTAAGAATTTCTTTATTCATATTTATTTATTTGTAAAATACTGAAAGATAGTTCAAATAAAAAAAGTTAATCTTGATTTTTGACAGCTGACAAATTACGTCCATTTACCCAGGATTTACTCATAAGTTGTCTGTTAACTTTTTTCATTCTCATCTAGTATGTATTATCCCCTCCCTCTACCGAAAGAAAGGTTTTACTTTATTCTTAGCTTTTTTACACACATGTCAACATACAGACCTAATATAAGAATTAAGTTCCCATAATGTGCTGTGAAATTGTGATACGGTAATTGTTTATATCAAAACCAGTAACTTAATTGAACACGCACACAATTAAACCCGGTATCATATAAGGAACTACAGGGGTTCAAAATGATTGACAACAAGTTTAGGCACAAAAGTTTAGCAAAATGCGAGTGCAGTATGCGACAAACTGTAGGCTCGCCGGCCCATACAGTGCTCTAAAACTACATCCGTCGTTTTGACAGTAAGTGCTGCCATGAAAGTAACTGGATAATGGAAGTAAGAAAAATAAAGAGTAATTTTTTTTTATATTAAAAAACAATCGAATATAAATTAATCGATGACTGAAAACAATCGTACGGAAATAATCGACTAGAAACACCGATGTTTTTAGTCACTCGACTATGTTTCCCTATCACTAGCTCAGCTCAGCTACGCTGTCTGTATGCGCGGGACTTTAGGAGTGCTAAGAGTATCGTTGATTTGGCGAAGGTAGTTATATAGCTTTGGATGCTGTGACGATAGGTACGTTTGAGTACTTCAAGAATATGGGAAGAAAACCAATCTCTTGATAGAACACTAAATTTATTAAACGTCGGAAGAAATAAAGAAAGTTAATTTAAAAAGGCAAGAAAAACTGTGTTGTAGAAGAGGCGGTATAAGCAATAGAAGAACTGTAAGAGGCTTGCTAGAAAATCTTGATGGATATCGCTTACCAGTAAGGGTTTTCGGAACTTTCATAACTCCAATTTCAAATATATTTTTTTAACAGCCCTATATGCAGAGAAACTGACAACATATTTTGGCACTACTGTCAGGTAATATATCGAGTTGGTATAAAAGGAGTCCGGTACATATATTAATAGAATGGAGTATCACAATGGATTGCTTCCGGTGACCTTATCACACTTTTGTTCTAGAATAGATGAAATGTCCTCTTTGAAACAAGTACGCTCAAGTTAAATCCTGCGATATCCTGAAAAGGGTTTATGAGTATTTAAGTGACTACCAACCCTTTGAAAATGAGGGGGAAGGAGTAATTGTGATCTGGGATAGAGAGCAAGAGTGTGATCAGGACACCTCAAGGAATCCATTTATGTATTAAATCACGCTTATTTACCGGATACCCTGTATATCCCTGCGATATGACATGATAAATCGTAGAGGATGCCTTCATTCGAGTAAGGTATAGGGATAATACATAAACCCAAAGAGTCTTCGTTTCATAAGCCTTACTTCGTTTTCTTCAAAAGTCTTGCTGCCAGAAATTAAGCTTTGGCGAAAGGTCAAATCTTGCAGAAGGTGGTAGATAGAGTCTTGGCGGTATATCAAGTCTTGTTAAAGGAAATAGATTTGGCGACATGCCAAATCTTGCTACAGGAGCGAGCTATACTGCAATTGGAGTCTTTCGTAGGGCCTGAAGAACTAGTTAGTCTCGGCTATTCTCTGCGTCGTAGGCAACGGGGCGTCCGGCTTGTCTGGCCTCGACTACTAGTTGCACCATAACCAACGGTGCGTCCGGACGTCAGATTAATGATTCTCAACCACAAGCCCCTCAAAAAGAGTAAATGTCCCGAATCTGCTTGAGTGAAACAGAGCTGAGGCACGTTAATTCACCAGATGAGTGACCTCTTCTATCCAGGTGGTCCCAATGACAATACTCGCGGGAGTCCAGCCGACCCTATGTCGAACTGATATCATCGGCAGAACTAGATCTGTGGACCCAGTCGACGTTAGATCGATATGGTGGTCCTAGTAATAGCATTGATTGTATAGCGGCAGGTGGGCACCCACTATTTCCGCAGTGGATTGAGCCACAGTCAGTTGTACAAAGCATAATCAATCGGGGAATTGGGGACTCTGAAAAAAGCATTTATCTTGGGAGTCATCAAATAAAAGGCCTGGTCTTCGTTTATGTAGTCCTCCCTGGGATTTTTCTTTCAGTGGTGTCCCTTGCAACTGATTTTTTTTCTTTTCTTAATTTCTTGCAGGTGCGGTCGAATTACGGGTTGATATAGTAATGATTAGCTTTTGCTTTTTCTATATATAAAAATTGAAAAGCCTTCCTAGCTAATTCTCCTTTTGTCATCAGGAGGTATTTTAAAGTACTTTTTTTAGAATTTGTTTGCATCGATTACAGCAGTTTTTTTTGTAGGTAGGTACTATCGGATGAGCAGTTTGGAATGAAAGTGTCCCCACAGGTTTGTCGTTCAATATATAAAAGAAACGCCCGTGAACCTCTCGCAGCCCATCATTACTAGAGGTGTTCGGGATAATTAGTACTTATTTTTATAGAGTGGTCAACTTGGGTCCTGGTGTGAAGCAGTCATCGACATAGAGTTGATGGCATAATTCCGCTGTAATTCGGCTACATATTAATGAATGCTAAATAGAGTCTGAAAAAGTCTTTGGCCGAAAGTGACTTATACTCTGGAGAGCACCTTTGTATGACCTATAAAAGCTTTTTGGATATATGTCCTGCAGATATCTTCCTAGCTAAGTATTTCGGTTTCTACCAGCTATCGTGGAAGATATACCCGCTTAAAAGGTTACTACTTAAGTACTAACTATATGCATAATCTTCGTCTGTAGTAGAAAAACCTTTTGGTTATAAGTTAGTTGTTAATGCAAAGGTTTTTAAACTGCATGTACAGACTGAGAATAAGACCCATGATTAATTATTCCGCAAGCCTCAGTATGGTGACTGATTTAGGAAGTTCAGATTGAAACAGATGGCTATCTGCTTAGTCTGGGTAACGCGGACTCCATGTATCGGTGGGCTACAGTCACTCATGACGTTATACTTCAATAGTCGTCCAAAGCTAAACGTGCTATTTCTAGGATGCGTTTATGACAACATTGAGATGGTGGTTAGAATAGGTCTGACAACGTATTGGTAGCTTTTTGGTTAGAGATAGTCTTATGATCTGCATATTTTCCGGAGCTATGTAAGAAGAACTATCAGAACTTCCAAATTGAAGTTTTCGCTATTATAAATAAAAGTGAAATTAGGACTTTCAAAAAGTTTGAATTACTGTCAGATAAGTAAACCGTTCTTATGTTTCTAAGTCATACTAAATAACCTCTTAGGTGCTGGAGGACTGCAGGAAGACATTGGATCGGCTCTATAATTATTATATAATAACTGTGATTTTTTCTGTATGGAGGATAGTGTAGAACAAGAAGACAAAAATGGAAGAAGTATTGTATTTATACATATAGGAACTTCTGTAGTATATGTTTCGATAAAGATGTTGTGAAAAACATTGAATTATTTTCAGTAAATCCCCTAGGTTTACCAGAATATGCTTGTTAGATTCAAAAAGAGTTCTAATTAGTTTTAGGTCCTTGCATCCCAAAATGCCATATTAATGAAAGGACCATCACAAGTTCTATATGCAACTGATACTGATAACCTTAGCCTTTATTACGTATACCACTTGAATTCTCAAAGGGGTCAAACTAAATGTTTTGCACACATGGAAATGAACTTGCATTAATAATTGAAATCAAGTGGAATAGGAGAATCTTGTTCCAAACCAGTTTGTGCGAAAACATCCTACGAAATAATGTTCGAGCCGGATCCAGTAAATCCCAAAAATATTCAATCTCTTTACAAATGTAACAAATCATTTGACATCCTTAACAGAAATTTACAAAAAAAAACTCCTCAAGAAAGATACAGAAGTCCTTGAATATATTCCGAAAGTAGTTATATCCCAAAAACTGGTAATTTTTAAAACGTGAATTGAATAAAAACGCTAAAACTGAAAACAGCACTAAGCCAAAATGAAGAGCATTCATTCTCTGCCGCAATTAACTACTGCAACCAACTATTCATCGCTCAATCCTTTACCTGTAAACATAATACTTGGAGCACATGTAGCCAGGTATGCAATTACAAACAAGTCTCGCATGTTTTCCTCATTGTTTGCAAAAGAGGAACGTGACAGCTCTTAATGCTCAGATGCGTGCCCAATCCAGAAATTCGTGCTTTCATCATAATATCGAAAGAAAATGTACTCAGGCTGCTACCCTTGTGCCCACAATAAGTGTTCTCTATAGCTCTCTGTAAATAACAGAAATTTCCTAAGTAGGTATGTATGTAGATTATGCTTGCGGATGGGAGGATGGAGAGGAGTGATTCCTTTTCGGTTCATCTCACGTAATCCACACTTGACTTTCTGATAACTCTCCAAATTAAGGGTTAACAGTGTCGAATGAAATGATCGCTGGTCATTTGGGTCATGTCATGGTATGCGGCTCAACTATTTGTAATCTGATAATCAATTAAATTTAACGAGGATGTAAAAAGGAAATTTATGATACTTTTCTGGATCCGACTACAGTTCCATTTATCTCTTGAGATTTTTATTTATTTTTTTCTGTGAGATATTTGAGATATGAGATTCATGGGTAGCTTGGGAGTTTATACTTTGGATATCAAGAGAGAGAAAGAGAGAGGGAGCTTCGAGTTTTAATATAATTTGAATTTATGAATTTATGTATAATCACGAAGTTACTAATTTTGGAAAATTCAGAAAAGGTATTTATGCATAGGTTCGATCTTAGTTCATACACTTGTTTCGATTTAGTTATAGACAAAGGGAAGTTTTTGGAATAGAACTTGAAAAATCAAAGAATTAGTGACCAACAAAATTCAACGAAAGTCTGAATATTGTTTTCTTAATGTGTTGAGGCTGTTTTAGAGCATCCGAAGGGAAAGTGCATTCTGAATGGTTTTCTAAAAGAAATTTCGGCAGACTACAAATCCATATACCAAGCTGTAACCTCTGTATAATTATGGAATTTTCAGAAGTTGGTGATGAGAAAACTTATCGGAATTTTTACGACAAGAACTTATTCCAACCTAATCTGAATGAATCGAAAAGAAATGCCGACTTAATTGGGTAAAGTAAGAAAACATAGCTTTGCTTGAAATACAGTTTTTTTACCACTATGTTCAAACGCATAGTTTTATCCTAGAGTGCATATCCAGAGTACAAGTGTAATACTCACTCACATTTATTTTCGAAAATTAAAAAAGCCATCGTGACAGGATAATCAGCCATGTATTTTTTTATTAATATCGATTTGGTTGAGACTACAGTGCAACACCAGTACCTATTACATTTTTCTAGCAGTGCTGCTGAAAATAATCGATAGGACAACCTTTATACCAGAAGTGAAATGTTCGCACTGAACTTTCCACACTTTGAATTGGATTTTTCACGGTCTTATAAATACATATTGGAGTTCAATTTTTATAAATCGAACTGTCAGGATTATTTGTGTTATTTTGAGTTAAATTAATTTAATGATTTTATTTGAGTTATTTTTATAAAGTTTGAGAAGGAATTTGTTTCTATATATCAATAAACAACATTTATTACGTTTGAGAGTTCCGTGCACCTATAGATTACGTGCGTATACAAATATAAGAAATATGACGGAAATATGTACGCTCGCCTCCTGTCCTACTGCCAGAAAAGTGAAATACTGATTTGGTCCCATATCCAAATCGATATAAATGTAGTGTTAAGATAAGGTGGGACAAGATAGGCATTAACTGCCCGGGACACATTACTAAATTGGATGAACATACAACAAGGTAATAGCAGCTTAGTTTAGCTGATTAAGCCCGCTTTACACTACAATGTCCAGTCATATGAGTTCTCATATGAGAAGCTGTCAGAATTGATAACTAGGCTTATCATAAGATTTTTTTTGGCAAGGATGTTTAGATATTCATCGGATGTGAGTAGGCATGTATTAGAAGGTTCAGGAAAATATCACTCTTGAGTGAAAAAAGATTCAAATCTTCAAATTTTCAGCTCACGGACACGAGCAGAAATTTATTTCCTAATGCTCGCGAGGCAGTAAAACTCATAATTTTTTACACTCACGAACGAGATAAATATTTTTTGTTAGGTTTAACTCGGTCGCATCGCGTGTGAGTGTTAAGTTTAAATCTCGACTCCAAGCCACAGTGAGAGCGACACAAAAATACCGCTGTAAATTGGTTGTCAAAGATTCGAATAAATATATGGTAGTTCCATATTACCATAGATGGAACAAGAACTAGATGTCGAGTATACAAAATTTATACAAATTTCCATTCCGGAATGGACCACAACATTTCAAATGATGTATACGTCGAGTGATTCATATTTTTTCGTATCTGAAGTATTGAGAAAGTCGATCAAATGTATACAAAAGTGGTATTATAAAAATATTTGCGTTCGGCACGCTTAAACACATGTTATGGTCCATTCCAAAATGCACTACACATTTCACAATCTGTATACTCTGCTCTAGTATGCCATACGACATCTAGTTCTCGTTCCATCTATGATATCACTTAAAACAATGAAGACAAGTTGCCAACAAAATGTTTGGGAAAATTTTTAAAGCGTGAAACACAGTGCTCGCTTTTCCAACCTGGCCGGCCTCACCAGCTTTGACAGTTCTGTAGAATGTATGAAATCACGTTATCAAGCTCCCAATGCCAAAGTTGGTGAGGCCGGCTAGTTTAAGGTTGAACTCGAGCAGATCTACTGTCCACTCTGTTGAAACTTTGTCAGCTTTGACAGCTAATTTTTGTTATCATTTGATGTCAACTTTGTTTAAGGAAGGAGTCATATACTTAAAATTTGTAGAAAACAATAAACAATAAATTTAGTAAGGAGATTTAATTTAATTTGAAAAGCCGGCATTATAGAAATGCAAATAAAAAGGAGGAAGTATGGAAAAATATTTCCAAGTAAGTTGTGGTTTGTTAATATAAATTAATGAATATGAGCAATAAAAATAGTTTCAGATTGCAAGCAGAGATGGAAAAGCTTCCGCGATAGATTTCCGAAGGAATGTCCACTTAATGATATGCCATCAGGAAGCGCGCGTAAGGACCACGGAGAGTGGGAGCATTTCCTAAGTTAATGTTTTTTAAAGAATTCAATAAAACCCAGAAAGAGAGTTCAAAGAATTTTGTTAAATATAAAAATGGGTTTCATTTGAATATTCCTTAGGACCTGTGGAAACTTCAGGACTGAAGATACGGTTAATGATGAATGCTTGTCAAGTGACACTTCATTCCTTTCGCCCCCTGTTATCATGACACCACAACCCGCAACGACATTTGCTAATGTTGATGTGAATGAAGTAACACGCGAAATCATGTCGCCACCCACTCCAGTAAGCAACAATGTTGGAAGAAATTCCAAGTCTTCCATTCAGGGCATATTATCAGAAATGCCACCGATTCCCTTTCCTAAAGTTTCCAGGAAGCGCAAGACTTCAAATGACGGGTGTATTGAGAAGTCGTTTTCAAGTTTCTTGGAAGAAATAAGGAACGTTGTAAACGTGGAACAATCTTCATTTCCCCTAGCAGAAAACTTTTCGGAGAATGAGCTGTTTATGAAATTGGTATCGAGGAAGCTAGATATGCTACCGGAGAACATTAAAAATGAAACGCAGATGGAAATATTAAAGGTAATAACAGAGAAAATTCAAATGTATGGCCATAAACATCGCGTAGTATTAATATTGTGTTTTTTTTTATTAGATTTTATGGATAAGTTGGTAATTGGTTAGTTTAAGTTTATTAGTAATGTGTGCATTTTTTTAATGTTATATTTTAACATAAGTTGGTAATGGGTTAGTTTTAGTTTATAATAATTAGAACAAGTTTCTTTTTTAAATATATTTATTCCAAACACAAACAAGCTTATCTACTCAACTCCTAAACTACTTATTTCATTTACTTATTTTATTATTAAATAAATATTTCTTTAAAGCATCTCTTAATTCAACTGCGTTTCTGGCAGGAAGGTTTGACGAAAAACGCCATCAATCTGTGAGCGTTTTTACCTCTTGTCCCCAAAGTCCCTCTACTATGGTTCCATCTTCTTCGTGGTCAACGAACTCGCGTGGGCAGTAATTTCTGTCGTGAATTTTCACGAAGTTATATAGAAAAACGCCAGCCCTAACAATTTTTCCAACATTGGCTGGTAGCATATGTAATTTGTTCATAAGAACACGACACTTCGCAGTTAAAATACCAAATGCGTTTTCAATTACTCGTCGTACCCTTGATAGCCTGTAATTGTAGTAGGTCCGCATTTCACTTAAAAGCTTTTCAGGGTAAGGCCTCAGAAGAAAAAGTTTTAGCCGGAAGCTGCATCTCCACTAAAGTAGTATGTGCAAATGAAATTTGAATTCTTTCTTCAGTACGGTTGACCCAGGTAAATTCAATGTACCACTGAGGAGCTGTTTTTCCAAAAGATGACTGGGAAAATATTCCGCCATTGCCTTGGCTGTCGTAAGCACCAATATCCAGCGCTATAAAATTATAGTTGACATCATATGTAAAAAAAAGATCTTACGCCGGTGCCAGCATTGAAAAAATCATTTGCGGGAAGTTGAAAAAAATGAGCGCGCAGCTCGAAAAGCCATTATAATAAAACCTTTCGAATTTAATAAATTATAATGAATAAATTGCCTTTGGTAAACAATTTTATCAGTAATAACCCTAAATAATTAATTTAAAAACATTTATTTCGGCGGACCTACTTATTTTTTTGCAGTTTACAGTTCTCTCAGTCAGTTGGTACTTGGTCCTTAGACCGAAAGAGTCAGCAATATAGAAGTGAGCTCACTATTTGTAGTGTATTTCTACGAACGTGGTTAGTCAATATTATACATGTCAGTGGTGGTGACATATAGATAGTCCACAAGCAATCTCAGAATATGTAACAAATTTCATATACCATTTTCCGTACCGTAAACACTCGCATTTTAAACATCCAACCAATCACTTGCATTGGAACTCCATGCGATAAAAACTTAAAAGACACGAATGCTGATTAAAGTATGTTTACATGATGAAATAAAATCTGTATACTTACATAAGTGTTACAAGCAATCTGCATTCAGGAACAATAGCTTTTCTTTAGGATATTTCTTGTAGTTGTTTCCCAACTAATATAAAAAGAAGCTCACATATTTCTACTCTCATCCGTGTAATTTTAAAAAAAAATTCGGGGTCTCGAGTTTTTAATTTTTCAAATGATTGGACAAAATAACCATCCGTATCCTTCGTTAAATTTAACTCCCTGACCCACCATCGCCTTTTTCTGATCGCTTTGAATCTTATTGCCAGTTTCGCAGCCTTAAAAACAATATAACTCAATATTAAAATGTTTGCAAGGCTCATCATGTTGAGGTCGTCAAAGTTATTCTGAGGTCGAGGTTCTACAAGCTAGAACTGTGTTTCACGCTTAAATTTGTTGCCACCATAATCGGCATTTCTGTGTGGACATTTCATAATTAACATTCGTGTTATCTGGATTTAGTTATTTTTGTTAAGTATAGGAAAATAAATAAATTAGTTATTAAAAATTTTGATAAAATTAATCTCCTTAATTAGTTGGATAAATTATTGGTTTTGAGGAGGAATTAATAGAGGAAATGAGGAAAAAAGTTATGCTGTATGATAAGCATCATCATCTCATGTATAGCAATCTCTTCTTCCCTTTTCTCCTTTTTTTTCTTTATGCTTTGCAATTTTGAGCCACATAAGCTATACTGCTATATAAAGATTTTTTTGCATTTTTTCCTTGTTGTCATTTCTTTCACAATAAATGAAACAGTGATCGCTGTCAAACACACTTGTCGCGTCGCGTACACTGTGCTTTAAATGAGACACTGTTACCAAGTAAAACGCCAACATTATTGTGTCGTTCTCAATGTATTTAGCCTTTATGCAAATACAGTATGGTACCAAGTGTATGCTGTGTTGTTAGTTGCGTTCGTGGCTTCGTGTGTAATAACTGCTATTGTAGGTAGAATTTGCGCATAAAATTAAGTGCTTATGCTTAGGTTTGAATATAGGTTGGCATAAAGTATTATGAAAAATAAGTATACAGGTAACTCGCGGAGGACACGATTAATTGGTTCCGTCTCCTTTGAAACCGTGTTGTTCGAGACTACAAAAAACAGGACTCCGTTTTAAACGTAAAAATAAAAAAAAAAACGCATTTTTAATGGTAAATACTTCTAATAAATCTTGTATTACATAATAGAAATTTTTAGTATCGAAATAAAAGAAAAATAAAACAGAAAATTTTGCAATTTTTCAATTCAAGTTACATTACCATGCCATCTAGTCCTCATCACTGGAGTCATCCAGAATCGTTGTGATTCTAGGAAATTTTCTTGTAGGAGGCCGAATATACACGTCGCTTGGTTCGTTTTTATATGAATATCTAGCAGCACTCCTGTGTTGCAGTTTCTTTAAATAACTTTCATACGGCTTAATACAGTTCTTGAGTTGTGTTGCAAATGTTGTTTTCCGCACCTTGGAAGGATCCATTTTTTTTAGGAACATCTCAAATTTGTTTGTCAAATGTAATACATATTGTACATCATCAATAGAAAAATGTTGGTTAGATACATTTTCATAATTTTCTGTAGCCTCTGTAGTCACTGAGATTGAATTGGATTCTTCTAGAAGCCTTACAAGATCTTTTTCATCCAATGTTTTTTCTAAAAATAGCTTATCAACGTCTTCAGCAGATATATCATCAAACCCCAAAAGAGACTAAAAAGATATTCGTATGTAATATGCCTTAAACTTTGATATTAGAGTAAGATCGGGCAATGTGGTAAAGTGTAATATATCTCTAACGCCTAATGTGACGCAAATTTTCTTCTTACTAGCAACTAGTTCACATGCGGAGCAAACTTAATCTTGTCCAATCATCTCCGTTCTCATTGCAATTTTTGCTCAGTTTAGTATTTGCTGCATTTATCTTATTTATGATTTAAATTGCAGACTGAGCCAGAAAATTCCAAAGAAAGGTATTAATTTTAGAAAATGGGATAGAAATTAAATGCATAAAGCAATCATTTCTGTCAAGAAATGGGTATACAATTGGGAGCAAAATACATTTGAAGTGCCGCATACCACCTTAGAACGCATGGCACGAAGTGATAAAATCATAAACGAACTTCTATCAGTTCGCTTAGGTCGAAAGCCAGAATTTAAGAAAGAAATAGAGGAACAGATGGTAAAATATTTACAGGAAATGGAAAGCCGTTTCTGAGATCTTACTAGAGTGGGCATACGTAATTTGGCATTCCAGATGGACCAAAAAAATAGCATTCCCAACAAATTTTTCATCCTGCATAGATGTGCAGGCAAATATTAGCTTTACGGATTTATAGAAAGACATCAAGACAAATTGAGCTTTCGCCAACCAACGCAACGGCCACCTCCATTGAGCGGGCGAAAGGATTCACTCCAGAAAATGTGGAAACACTTTTTGATACCTTGAAGATATTTACACCAACAATAATTTGCCACTTTCACGAATATAGAACGTTGATGAAACGAGGTTGTCCGTTGTCCAGAGTAAACAGCCACAAATTAGAGGAAAGAAAGGAAAGCGACGATATCTGCTGAGCGCGGTACTCTTGTTACCGTAATCAATTGGAAATTTTATTCCGGCCAATTTTATTTTTCCACGAAAAAATAAAAATCCTCTTTTGATGAATAATGCTTCCGCTGATTCCAAGGCTGCCTTTCACGTTTCTGGATGGGTTCAATTGCCCATTTCATACAATGTTTCCATCATTTCCATTGGAGTTCTCACATCCGTCAGACCAGGAGCCAGCTCTGGTAATTTTAGACGAGCATTACAGCCATACCAGAAGCATAGAAGTAATAGACCTGGCGCGTCAGCACTATGTTATTATTATTTCACTCCCTCCACATAAACCCACAAAATGCAATCAGAACCTTAATGGGGCTGCTTAAAAAATATTATAATGAGGAACTAAGGCACTTTATCAGTGAGGATGGTAGAAAGGTAGTCCTAGAAGATACAGCTCAGCTATTTAAAAATGCTTATTTGAAAATCCAAACGGGACAAATAGCTATTAGCGGCTTTAAATGCATGAGTATTTATCCTTTTAATAGAAATATATTTTCCGAACCTGATTTTATAGCAGTTGATAATTTTTGTGAAAGTCAAAATGATGTACAAGAAGGTTTTTCATTACCCGAATTGAATAACCAATTCAATTCAATAGAATCAAAACCACAAGCGAAAGTACACAAGTGATAGACAGAGAATCTTCGACTTCTAGACATAGCTGATAAGAATATTCAAATCAACGTAGCTTCAACTTCACTAGCATCAACTTTTGAGCCTGTGCCCGGTACAAGTAAAATGTATTTCACTCCATGGGACATTTCTCCTCCACCGAAGATAAAAAATCTAGCACTACTAATAGGGGAAGAGAAAATCAGGCAAGCAACTTGATAATATCATCTTATAATAGGAAACTAGAGGAGAGTATCCAAAAAGCACAAAAGCCGAAAAAGTGAGGGTAGTGAATTGTAAGGAACAAAAGAAACCAAAAAGTAAAGTCACTCGCAAGGAGAATAAAATTTCAAGACCATCCACCTCTAGGGGAGTTCGAAGACGTTTATCATCACCATTATCATCATCCAATGCAAATCTATCTGTTTCGAATATTTGATGACTCAGAAGACGAAATTAGCACCGATTTTCTTACATCAAAAGAAACTGTGTGAACCTTCTGTAATAAATCCTGGGCCGATGATAAAAGTGGAGGAGAATGGATCCAGTGCTTACAATGTGACTTCACCTGAGCTCATATTGTTTGTTATCCGAAAAACAGTGTCATATTTAATTGCTATTCAGTAATTTTTTTAGAATGTTTTGAGGAACATATTTCTAATATTTTTGGTTTTATTTTATAAACGAGTTCAAGAAGAAATTTATTTGGATTCTCCGGTATATAGGAAAAGCTAACAATTTTTTTTTCATTTGTTATTTCATCACACAACCCGTTTTATTTTTGGTGACAAGTTTCAAGTCTTGGTTTCGACTCATCAACAGTTCCCAAATAGCGAAATTGAGTGACTTGAAAAACAATTGAAAAAATAGAACAAAGAAAAAGAAATGAAAAAATGAAAAAATCAGAGAAAGTGAGAAAAATAGAAAGAAAAAAAATTTTTTATTAAAAAAATTAGAAAAAAACCAGATTCATTCGAAACGAATCGAACCTGTGTACGCCCGCAGTGTGCTTAAAAAAGAAAAAAAGAGAAAGGAAGAAGAAGAAGCGTTTCGTGTTAGCAGAAAACCTTACACTCATCGGTACAGCTTGATTTTCTGCTTGCTGTAGACGTTTGAAACAGATCAAATTGATCTCCTCTCATATAAACTCAGTATAGAAATTTTTTTTTTGTTTTTGTCAATTTTTCTGATTTTTTTTTTTTAATTTTCATTTCTTTTTCTCTGTTTTTTTTTCATTTGCTTTTCAAGTCAATCATTTTCGCTATTTGGGACCTGTTGATGAGTCAAAACGAAGACTTGAAGCTTGCCACCAAAAATAAAATGGGTTGTGTGATGAAAAACCAAAAAATTAAAAAAAAATTTTTTTTTAGCTTTTGCTATATACCGGAGAATCCAAATAAATTCCTTCTTAAACCAATATAAGTTCGCCGCGGTAAAAAATTCTATTTTTTCATTTCTATTTATAAACAAGGTGTAGTAAATTATAAATTTCTTTTTATTTAATTTTATATTTTATGAAGAATTCTTTCTCATTTGCTGTTTATTTGTTATGTTATCTTTTCATTTTTTTCTCCAAAAATATGTCTTCGAATAATATTGATGTCAGTAGTTTCATGAAATAAAAACTTTATTTTTCATTATAAAATTAAATAAAAAACGAGTTCTGATAATATGGTATAGTATACCACAATACACGAAGGTGGTGTACCATATTAACCGAACTGTTTTCAAATTGAAATTTTTGTAGAGTTTTCAAAATCTTTTTAGTTTTTATTCATGACAAATTTTATAATTTAAAACAAAACTTAAAGCAAAACACTTCCATAAATACCAGAAAAGAGTTTTGAGCAAGAAACAAGATTTAATTTCCAAAATATTGCTAAATATATGATAGGTATTCCACAATACCCGATCTTACTCTACACCTTGATCCAGTGGCTGGCTTAGTGATGTACTGTTTGGTGGTAGAAATATTATCTTTACATTTGGATGTTTTAACTCCTTCGGATGTCCAGGGGCGTTGTCTAGCAGTAGTAATACTTTGAAACTCAAATTTTTCTTTTTTAAATATCAGGCCCAAAACGGTTGCGAAACCAATCTGCAAATGATGAAGTGATCCAAGCTTGATTGTTGGCTCGCCAATAAACCGGTAGCTGCTCTGCATCTAAGTTTTTCAGCGAGCGATGATTCACTGATTTGTTTATAAAAAATGGTTTCATACAAGAATCTCCTGATGCGACTGCATAAGAGAAGACTGATCTTCTGGTTTTTGGAAATATATGTACAAGATGGAAGTTTTTTCAAGACCAGTTTCATCGTCATTAGAACTTTGGTCTGCTGCATAACATACATCTTTAACAATTCTCTGCAATTCTGTTCTAAATTGACGAGCAGCCTCTACATCTGCAGAAGCACTTTCTCCTTGGAACCTGATATTGTGTACAGAATACCTTGCTTTAAACCTGTCCATACAGGCCTTATTTGCACAAAATGATTGCGATTGAGCTCTGTGGTAGGTTGTTGGCTTTCTTGTAAATGCTTATGTATTTTAAAAACTTTTCGTTTGATAATGTTCCCGCTCAAAGGCACTCTTTTATTTACACAATCATCAATCCATATTTAAAGTGCTTTTTCAGTATTCACAAAATTTTCATTTGTTGAAGAAAAACTTCGTTTAACACCTAGAGATACTTTAGATGTATACCTACTCTCTTATTTTTTCTTTCTTCTATTTTATTGTACTAGTAGTAGCTTCATTCAAGTTCTCTGTGTTTGTAACAACTTATAATATTTCTCCTTTCTTTGGTCGGTCCAAACTTTTTACTGTAGTTTCAAATGAAATTGTACACCTTTTTCGAACTATCTTTTGATTTTGTGTAGACATTTTGTAAATTAAGGATTAAAAAAAAATAGAAATTAATTGATCAAACACTTATAAAAAATTTGGTTGAAAATATTAAAAATTCGAAACTCAGGATCTCCTGTACTTTATAATCAAATGAGTTTAAACTTCCATCTAATGAAAATTTCAATAAATTCATCAAATTTATACAATAAATTGTGATCGACGGGTAGATACAGACTAGATATTTTACGGCTAGGTTTATATCGGTTAGGATATTTGGATACCTATAAGTAACAAACTCACTGAACCTGTTTGTTCACAAGCTGTTTCCAGGTTACCTTGAACCGGAGGACGAGTAGCAAACAAAGGAAACTCATTCCGAGTTAGGCGGTATCTTAGGCAGTTTCAGCAATAAAATAATGATAACACAAAGTATAAGAGGTTTAGAATTTTATTCTAAGACAAAATACAAATCTCAACGTAATACTTTATTTAACGGGACTTTGCGCCAATCCTAGCAAGACAGTAATCGTCCCATTCAAACTTTATGTAGATAAAGCTTCCTTTTTCTCGTGCTGTCATGCTAAGATTGGCACTAAGTCCCATTGTTTGTAGAAGCATCATCTCTTGAGTGAATAGTTGTGGAATACTCGAAGAAGGTTAAGTATCTAGGCATTACCCTAGATAGCAGAATAACTTAGAACTCCCTCCTAAAAAGAGACCTGGAGAAGGCCACAGCGGCAAAATAGACATGTCGCAGACATTTTGGCACAACTTGGGCTCCTCATCCAAAAATGACTCTATGGTTATATGTATCTATTATAAAACCCATGATCACATACCCTTCACTTGTTGATGGCCAAAACCTAAATAAAAGACAGTTCAAGCTATTAGTCCATAAAAAATACAATGGCTGAATCTCAAGGAATAACTGATGCCATGCATACCTACCTGCAGCCTTAGAGGATATACTGGACCTTACTGCCTTTAGATTTGCATGTTAGGTAGGAAGCCATTGTCAATGCATTTAGACTGCAAAGGGCAAATCTCCTGAGTATAAACAATTTGGTTGACTGGATGGAACCACCAAAAAATGTTCCTTAATCCACTGCAATGTTATCGTGGAATCTGTCCATGCGAACATTGGGACAGTGTGCAGTTGCATGTCTTCGATAGTTGTTTTGAGCAGTCTTGCCAACACGACTGCTCCATTCAATTTTAACCGTCGTATGGTTGTGGGCTTGGTGGGAGCTACTTTGGTGTCCTTATCTTCAACTCGTAAATAAATCACAGCCGAATAAGCTTTAGATTATGCATCGCAAAATCCATGGAGTTGCATGTGGGCTCCTGTTTGATATCGTATCCACCTAGGTATCTTAATTTTGTGTAAAGTTTCTAAATCATCTTTAAACCTTGTCCACTCTCTTTGGTCAGACTCGGGCACTTGGTCATCCCATGAGAATCCTGTAATCCACAATGTCTGCATCAATATTTTTGCCACGATTATCACTGGTGCTAACCATCCGAGAGGATCATACAATGATGCCACCTCTGAGAGTATGGTTCGCTTTGTAATTTTTCTTGGAGCTTGCCTTAGCGTGATAACAAAGAAAAAATTTCCTTGTCCTGGGTGCCATGGGATACCTAGTGTCTTGATGACTTCATCCTCTGCAAATGTCAACGTATTCTGCAACTCGACAAGATCAGGCGATAAGTGGTTGAGCAACAGTGTTTCATTGCTTGCCCACTTTCTTAAGTTAAAACCATTTTTGCTTCACTGAGGCTATCTGCTCCCGTCAACAGGTCATCAACGTAGAAATCAGAGAATGTCACCTTGGATGCTAGGGGCCAAGTGTCCTTTTCGTATTCAGCTAATTGGTGCAGCGTTCGTACTGCTAGATATGGCGCCGATGATGTGCCGAACGTGACTGTGTTCAATTGGTAATTCTGGATCCTGTTTGTTTCAGGATGTAACCAAATGATTCGTTGAAGAGTACGATGTTGTGGATGTACGTTAATCATCCTATACATTTTTTCAATGTCTGCATGCATTGCGAATCTATGCTTTCGCCACTTGAGTAATGTTGCGAACAATTTCGGTTGAAGGGTTGGTCCTCTTAACAAGTGATTATTCAGTGAAGTGCCGTTAGTTGTCTTCGCTGATGCGTCGAAGACGAATCTAGTGTTTGTAGTTGTTCTATCTTTTAGTACCGCATGATGTGGTAGATAGTAATGAGGTTCGCCTGACTTGGGTGGCTCTACTTCTTCCATGTGTCCTAACTCTAAATATTCATCGACACACTGTTTATAATTTACTTCCAGCTCCGGGTTCCTTGCTAATTGTCGTTGCAAGTGGTGGAAACGCTGTAGTACTTGTGGTCGAGACGGGTCCAATATGGGAATTTCGTTATACCGAAATGGCAGCTTCACTTGATACTGGCCGTTTTTTGAACGTGTTTGTGTTTCTTGGTAAATATGTTGACACATCTCATCTTCCTCGTTGAGAATGTTTCTTGTCGGTACTTCTTCTATCTCCCAAAATTTTTTGAGCTGTGCACTGAATTCGCAATCGTTTGTTGTGGTGGCACATGTTGACACGTAATTACTACTTGTTCCTGCTATTGGGCCAAGTAAAATCCATCCAAATATGGTTTGAATAGCTATGGGTGCTGTGTCTGTTCCTCTTCGCATGCCTTGTTGTACATATACATATGCATATGCTCGTGCTCCAAAAGTTTGCGTCCGCCAATTGGAGAGCCTGTAAATTTTCGCATTGCATCTTGGAAACTGTCTTGCTTGCAGGATGGCGAGTGATTTCTTTCAAAATAAGAAAGTCTTCCTTCAAGATTGTGTTGTTCAATCCTCGTGATCGAAGTTGTAAAGTAGTTTGATGTCGTGATGTTGCAGCAGGACTTATGTTAATTCCTGTCACATTCACCAATGTTGGTATGCGCGTGGCACCTAGCCTTTGACAGGCCTCCTCTGTTATAAAAGACGATTGCGACCCTGAGTCTATGAGGCAACGCAGTAATTTTGGTTCCCCATGTTGAGATTGTGCAATTACTAATGCTGTTGCTAGCAATGCATAATGGGTTTCTCTACTCAAGAAGATTTGAGTAGCGTTAAATTCATCAGCTCCGTTGATGGGAGGTGACTCTAAAGCCCGCTTATCCCTGTTGGCTGTGGCCTGAGCTGATGAACATCCTTGCTGAGGGATGACCCTTTGTGGTGCTTGTGTTTCATGCGCCCCATTGTGTTTTTGTAACCCTGTATTGGTTTGACTGTTGGAGGTTTGTTGTGAGGTTGACTGTGTTGCTGCATGCTCAGGTTTGTTGCTCTTAAATTTCGACGATGCATTTATGCAGTATTTGTTGTGTACTTCCCTGCATTGATGCAGCGGGATGCTGCTTTGATGACTCTCCATCGTGCTTCGCTACCCATGCCTTTATATTTTGGGCAGATTGTCACAAAGTGATTTTTGTGACATGCTGGGCATCCCAGATTTTCAGTCTTTTATCTAAAAATTTGCTGAACTGAATGTAAGTTGGAAGGTCTTGCGATGCCCCCAGGTTTTTCTTCCCATAATTTAAGGGTCACAAAGGGCAATTTCTGTACGATTAAATATATTAAAATTGAGTCCCACGTTGTTATTTCTAATTCTAAGCTCTTCAATTTTTGTAAACAATCCTCGGTTGTTTTTACCAAATATTGAAGACCATGAGCCGTTTCCGTGCTAAGCTTTGGTTGATTGATTAATACCTTCAGCTGATGATTCACCAGAATTCGCTTATTCTCATATCTTTCCTTTAATTTTGACCATGCTGGAGTATAATCTTTGCCAGTAATAGGCGTGTGGCGTAGCACTTTCTCCGCTTCACCAGCTAAGCATGATTTCAAATAGTGAAGCTTTTGTACTGGAGACAAAGTTATATTCTTGTGGACTAATGCATCAAATAGGTCGTGGAAAGAACGCCAGGCGTCGTAGTCGCCATTAAATTTTGGTAGATTAATCCTGCGTAAGCTTAAGTCTTGTGACGTACTCGTAGATGGTTGCGATGTACTATTCTCTGAAACAGATTTTATAGCAGCTTGAAATGTTCGCAAACCTTCTGTTATTTCACTCATGTACGCTGAGTGTTTGGATTCCAAATCGCCGTAATAATTTTCCTTTAGATATCGTGTGATGCATTCTTCTGCAATAAGTAGCTGCTTACAGCAAAATCCGTTGCAGCATACCTTTCCCATAGCTTTTGTAGATCAGCCCTTTTTGTCTCAAAAAAGCCTTGCGTTTTTGACTCGCCTCAACGGCTCTGCCATTTTCTATTAATTTTTCCAACCTATTTCGTATGATTTGCTCTGTGGCAAGTAACTCTTCTAACTTTGGCATGATGCGAGTTGATCTGAATTCGTGAAATGTTGTGATATAAGTACCGTAACGTGGGTACCGCTATATGAATACCAAGAGTACAGTAGTTCTAGTGCCGCTAATTGAGTACCGTATGTGTATATCGTAAATAATTCGGCTGTATCTTCGCAGGCTCTTGTTGCAAGATTACGTTTGCTTGTAACTTTGATAAAAAATAGTATTTGCTGCCTAGCGCTGTAGTACCTCTTTCCTATCCTTTCGCATACAATTACACAAAGGTGAAGGTGCCCTGCATTCCTGGATGGAACCACCAAAAAATGTTGCAACAAAAAATCAATTCAACTTTAGCGTGTTGATATGAATGTAACGGTATGTGTAGCGGAAATTGAAAGGAATGCAGGTACAGTAATAAATAAATGCGAGCGTTACTTCACCTTTGTTCTTTATTGCGTCAAAAGGATAAAATAATTACTACGACAGTACAAACTACAATAATCTAGGTTTAATCATGCATAAAACAAATTTTAATGCAACGTCTACCAATTATCTGTAAATTGCAAGACAGACTACAAACTGTACTACTAATTTTTACCAAAAAATATATATTATAAATTCTTTCGGATGCTATCATAAAATCACAAAGAAAAAAAGGAAAAAATTATATATATAATATATTGCTTAGGAAAAACAATGATTTTTAATTTCGGTTTTCACTAGTGGATCTCCAAAATCAAAAAAATGCTCCCCTTCGTTTGCTGCAATTACATGTTGAGACACGGTGCCCTTCTTGGGATCTTGTGTCTTGGCGTAGAAATTATTAAAAATTTGAACACAATGCTTTAAATGTAAATTGCACAAAAAACTAAACTCGCTCACCATTCACCTTGTTCAGCTGATATTCAACTTTATTTTCACCAAAGATAATTTGGAATAACAAGACTCAGAATCCTAATGATTAATTTGCACCTCAAAAGAAATTTTCACTTATACTGCTGCTCACTAATTCTTGATTGAATGCTTGTCGAACTTGAAAGAGATTGATGCTTAGGAGCAGCACTCTTTTATAGGCAGTTCCGCCATATTGATTCTATGTTCCACAGTGATGATTTGTGACAAAATCGAAAAATTCATTACCTTAGAGAATGATCATTGTAAATTTATCATGAAATTTACTTGAAGCATTCTCCTTTACATTACTTTGTGAATTTAGTTAATTTCTTCCTGCTGAAAATAGTGTGCAAATTCATTCATTAATATTGCTTGAGCAAACTGACTCTGGTGGTATTTATGGCTCTTTCGGAATATGGAACTTGAAATGCTACCGATCTCTTTCCTTCCCTTTTTCTCTTTTTCTCCAATGGGATATATGATAAATTATTATTTATCTAATATTTTTTACTGGGGGTGTTTTTACTAGTTTTTATTACCACCAGTGGATTCCTCGGGAAAAAACAACCCAATTTCGTGTGTCATATGTTGACAGAAATTGGAGAAATGTCAACTCGCGGTTTTTGTGTATTCGTTTACGCGGGTTGTTTACGTCGCGATTTTCGTATGTTTCAGGTGCAAATTCCAGGTGAGTATGTGTTAAATGTGATTGGTGTATTAGGTTCTTGTGAGTTTATGTTTTTTTCCTGTGATGAACTGCTTAATTTGTAAAAATTCTCAACAAAAATTAAGAATTGTGGTTATGTCAAGTGGACATGTTTTTCTTTATTTATATTGAATTTCATGACTAAATTGCAACTAATAGCAATTTAACATGTCCACTGACACCTTTGACGTGTTTTTTGTGTATGAAGTTGAGGTAAATTGCTATAATTTACCAATTTCTATGGTTAATCACCCACTTCGCGGTAGCTGTCAACAGGTGATCTTGCCCGCGATTTCTACCTGAGCAGCTCACGGGAACGTAGTTAAACGTAGAAATTAGGTAGCATAAAGTATAAAGGTGATGTTTAGGTAGTTCAAAGTTCAATGTTGTTTGTTTTATTATTTTTTTTTATTAAAATATCTACAGGCTAATATCTGTTCTTCTTCATTTCAGCCTTTTGCGTGGCACGGATTAACCTGACGCTTTTCCCAGGTCCAGGTGCATGATTAGTATCGTTGACCTTTATGCAGACGGACCTTATCTCTTGTATTTTATTTCCAGGTGTTGCTGAACAACCTGAAAGAATTCCTAGGGGTGCCGACGGCCAACCAAATCTCAGACGTTATGCCGAAACGCCATTCCAGATGATCTTAAGGGACCGTCAACAGGGGCACTCTGGAGACTTACGCTTTGAACAAGGATCTCTTAAATGGTAGATGAACGGATCCAAATGTAAAGTAGAGTAGGCGTAGGCATATATGGGTCTAACTACCATCTCAGAAAGGAATCGCGGGCCTCATACCATTCATTTTCCAGACAGAAATTCACGCCATATGTTAAAATCTGCGATTGCAAAATACTTCACAACAACTTGCGCGTAGCAAAATATACATAATATGAGACGCCCAAACATCACTCAAAGTGTTAAATTCAATTACCTTTGAGTCTAAGCTCTGGGACTGTCTTACTATCTTGAAGCAAATGCGGAAGCAAACAAAGTTATGCTGACTTTACTTACATGAAATCAAGGCAATTAGAGCAACTAGATTGCGAATCGCCTTGACGCAGATCTCCGTCACGCCTTGAGAGGACAGCATCAAAATGAAAATAAAAATTGAAAAATACTCCGGGGTTGAGACAAGCGAAGAGGTTCATCAAGTACCCACAACAGAGGACAAAAGTAGAAAAGGAATTTCCACTGCTAGAAGATGTTGCAAAGATGGCCGCCCAAGAATGTTGTAGGTTTTGTAAAAGACCTTACATTAGTTCGAATGGGCGCCCTAGGGCACATAGGGGTAATATCACATAAGATCTTACAGGTAGCGGTGACTAGATGAGAGGCGATAATTCTGTGTGTATCCCCCACTTAATAATAGTAATAATACACACATATCTAATATTTTATGTCATAAATTACTAAATCCAAAACAGTAGGTATATATTGTCAATTTTAAAATTACTAGACTTTTCTGAAGAATACAAACCAGGAAGTCCTCATTTCATTCAAAATTTTCTTCAACTGGAATATCCGTAGACTACTAACAACACAATACTTTAAAGTCCAGATAACTCTAACTGTTTTGAAATCTGAAAATTTCTATAGGAATTTTGAATGGTTTAACTTTATTATTTGTTGATTCAGTCTATAATAGGACACTAACATACATTGACTATATTAACAACATCACTGGACTCGTTTTCTCTAGATGTCAAAACAGAAAATAAATGAATGAATGCATTTCTATCAGCTTAGATCATTAGAAGTAATGGGTGTAAAGTAATAATATCATACGAAGATGACTCAATTATTCAAATAATACAATACACCTTAAGTGGCCAGGCTCTTGTTTTGTCCTTAACCTGTGAAAAACTATTATCTCAGAAATTATATATGTATATATCTTAATATATATTTAAAAAAAAAAACCCCCGCAAAGTGCGAATCGAAGGGGTTCCGTACTATCTTACAAAATTTAACACTATATATACGCCAAAAAACACGTAGCCATTATCGGCCATCCCCACGTTTTAGTATCTGGTGAGCTTTTGTAGTTTAAAGACACATAAAAACATGTAAAACTCAACCAATCAGATGACATTTCACACCCGAAAATCGAATTATAAACTAAAAAAAACCAGCCAACCGCGAGTCGGACTCGCGCACGAAGGGTTCCGTACAATCGTACAAAGTTTAACACTATGTACTTTTTAATTATTTTTTCAAATGAGAGTAGGCGTCATATGAAAAAATAATGCTGTCATTTGAAAAAATAATAATAATGCTGTCATTTGAGAAAATAAATGCCTATTTATGATAATAATAATAATGAATGAGAATAAAACGAGGAAAAAAACGCCCGAAAAATCAGGTTTCTTGTATGGCGGCCCCCTTTAATTTGTAATTTAGTTTTACTTTTATTATTTGTTGTTATAGCGGCAATCGAAATACACACTCTCTGAAAATTTCAACTGTCTACCTGTTACGGTTAATGAAATACAGCCCGTGACTGACAGATAATAATAAGAATGAAAAACGCCGAAAAAATCACGTTTCTTGTATAGCGACCCGCTTTAATTTTATTTAATTTTTATTATTTGTAGTTATATCGTCAATAGAAAAACACAGTCTATGAAAATTTCAACTGTCTACCTATTACGGTTCATGAGATACAACCTGTTGACGGACGGACAGCGAAATCTTAGTAATAGGTTTCCCGTTGTTACCCTATGGGTACGGAACCCTAAGATTCATGTGTCGCTGTGTTCGTACATGCTAATCTACGAAACCATTCAACGAATTTCGATGAAATTTTGTGAATACGTTTGCTTGGTTCCAGCCTCGAAGATAGGATAGTTTTCTATACGACATATGGCGCTGTTATCAAGATCTACACAACTGTCTGAGAATGCTTCGACGTGGAAAGCTGAAATTTCGTACACGGCGTTTCTATAAAAATTGCAAATATATGTTCAAAAATGGACTAAATCCGGCAACGCCTTCATAGGGTTGCCATACAATTATTTCGTTTTTTAGTATATATTTGGACAATGCCTGTAAACGAGTACACAAGAAGAAATGAAACTTGGTACGTGATGTTTTCATAGCAATAGTAAATTAAATTTAAAGAATGGATTAAATAGGGCAACCCCTTCTTGGTGTTCCAATACAAAATTAGGGTTTTTTTCTGTATATTTGATAACTGTCTGAAAACACATCGACGTGGAGAGCTCAAATTTTGTAGATGGCGTTATCATAAAAATTGCAAATACCAAACTGACCAAATTGGTGAACCTCTTCTTGATGTTGCCATAAAAAACTTTAGTTTTTCACTATTTATGTGGACGCTGACTCACGTGCCGACGTAGAGGGCTGATATTTTGTACACGGCCCTTTTTAAGAAAATGTAAATTAAGTTCAAAAATGGTTTTCCATACAAAAAATTGGTACATGGTGTTTTCATAGCAAGGGTAAATAAAATTCCAAAAATAAACTAAATCGGGTTACCGATTTTTTGTGTTGCCATACAACAATTTTGTTTTTACTACATATATACTTGGTAGCTGCCTGAGAAGGCGTCGAGGTAGAGAGATCATATTTTGTACACAGTTTGAAAATGCGACCAATCGGGCAACTCCTTCGTAGGGTTGCCATACAAAAATTTCGTGTTTTACTATATATTTTAGCACTAGCTGAGAAGACGTCGACGTAGAGAGCTACAACTTTCCAACGAATATGAATGTATGCAGGCACACTCATACGCGCACACTCACACATACAGATACTGAGTGAAACCCTAGAGTACGGAATCGTCGGCTCGAGTCAGATAGTAGCATAGATATTATGCACCTCTAACTAACCAACCCACTCCCACACAACAGATCTAGGTATCTATATTATCGCCGGGTAAACGCCGACGGGCTCTCCCTAGTATAGTGTATATACTTTGAAAGCGATCTAAAAAAATGTGTAGAATTCGTAAATTTTTAATTTCAACAGGTATGTAACATAATAAGATATGTATAATTAAATTGCATTATTCTACTGTTGAAATTTAGGGCTTCAGAGAAACGCAATTTTCACATTGTGTACTTTAATGTCAGCTAGTTCGTTCTTCTCAATATAATTAATTACAACTGTGAAAATGATCAAATCAAACAAATGCCTCATATGGCTTCCCTAAAGCATTGATGAGGTTTGTAGGAAAATTTAATTTATCATTTACCATGGAGGGTTGATCACAACTTCACACAGTATTGGAGTCAATTTACTCAGTACAAAAAAAAAAAGTATCTGAAATAAAATGGAGAACGAATTGTTTTCAGCAAACTTGAGAGAGAGAGAGAGAGAGATGTGTAGTAAACATACATCATTTCAGGATGCAATTACATGCCTTAATGGCTTCCAATTGTGTTGCAGATGGTTCACTCTCCCTCATTGCATCGTTCAAATTGAAAATCGAAATTACTCTGAATTTCGTTTATTCTTACGCGCTTTTATTTTTAAGTGTTTCAAGCTCCTCATCCTCATCTAACCCAAGGACATTTATATTTAATTTTAAAGCATCAATTTATTCATGGCAACTCTGTTAATGTTCATTAACAATAAAACTTCATTCTTCAGCTTTAAGAAAATCTGGTAAAATTCATATACGAGAAACTAATCTTAATTTCTGGTATACCTTAATTTCTGACGTAAACTTCAATTAATGGAAATAAAACTCGTCGAAGCAAATGCATTTCATGCCTTGTACACCAAAATGATCGTTAAGGGAACAAATCGTAAATTTATTGCCACAATGAACTCGTTTCAATATATCTTCGCACTCACCCTGTGCGGAAATTTATTCGTTTACATTAAGATTCGTTTCATTATTCTTACATCAATGGCATGCTTGGGGCTGCTGTTCTAGGTGCTTTCCATATGATGCTCAGGAAATTATAATTAGCAATCATCCAGAATAAAAAAAAAAGAATTTTATTTACTTGATGGTGGTACGTTCGGAGAACGGCTCAAGGGAAGTCTCCGGTTATATACTATATTACATATAATGTGAAAAGTGAGATCTATTTTTATTATGTATAGAGATGAGTGATAGTAAAATTATTAGTTTGATATTATTAAAGTACAATAAGGGGTGGGTAGAAATTACTGCTTGGTTTAATCAGTGCTACATTGTGCAGCCGTTGTTCGCCCTTAAACTAAGAAAAATTGTCGTCCCAGTATTAAGCACAACTCGAAAATTAGAAAAAATAGTGTTTTGGATGTGTAAGGGAATACAAAAAAATTAGCAAAAGTCAGCGTTGGGTTAGTCCATCTTCAAGAAGAATCTTCGAAAAATATATATCTACACACCAGTCAGAACTTATTTCTTAAGAAAGTAGCAGCATGGAATTTTAGAAGGCAAAAAGCTATGATAAAATGATGATCTTAGCCACATAGCAAAAAATCGAAAGAGCCGAGCTTATGTAGAAGGAATAAAAGGCTGTAATTTTTCTTTGTTATATCGAATGCGATAAGCTGGCGAATAGTTCAAGGAAGACGAAATGACAAAAGAATAATTATTAAAAATCAAATCGAGTAAAGAATTAATTCTTTGTTTATAAAGTAGTTGACCACAGTCCGATTAAGTTATTCGCAACATTCTATTTTTTCAAGGAAGCCAACATGAAGGTGAACCGGTGCTTGTAAAATTTTTATTGAAATATAAAAATTAGCTAACTCAAAATTTTGAAGCGATGTTACTGGTTCATGATAATCGTCATCCGTGTTCGGTATTATTGAAGATATCGCTATTTATTTTTTTAAGCGATACCCAAGTAACAATTTGCAACCGCGGTTGCAGGGAAATATCTTTTGCTGTTGCCTCAGAGTTGTAATTGGGTTTATTCGAAAATTGTTTCAAGACCTTTAAAATGTTACTAAAAATAAAAGTGTCATTATGGTCATTTCTTGTCCAATTTACGAATGTTTTAAATCAAAGCGTTGCTCTACAGTTACAATGCTCCATCCAGATTCATAACTTTGTGGTAGTAATATTACCATATTTCATACATATTAGAAAACAGTTTATCTGCAACGTTCTAGACAAAAAGAGTTTTTACGATATTGCACATCATTAACAAAATTTATTATACGCACCAGTTTGCAACCAATTTATGTTTTGTTCATACACAAGTTATTTTAGTTTCAGTTATGAAGACACTGCAATAATAAAAACTTTCACTGACTTTGTGAAATCGTTCTAATAAACCAACGTGCAACTATATATATCAGCTTCAGGTTGTCTAGCAACTCCAAACATTCGTTGCAAGTTGCCAAAATAGTTTCAATAAGACCAACGTACAACTATCAACTTCAGATTGTTAACTCAATACATCGTTGAGAGTTGCATAATAGTCTCAATATGACGGACGTACAATTATAAATCAGCTTCAGGCTGTCTAGTAACGCAATACATCGTTGCAAGTTAATATGCAAGTCTCAAACATAACCAACGTACAACTCTAAACACAGATTCAGGTTGTCCAGCAACTCAACACATCATTGCAAGTTGCAGAATAGTCTCAATATGACCAACGTACAACTAATGATGCCGACTTATTGAAATTATGATCCTAATGCTCATTTCCATGGAAGAAGTTGAAGCGAGAAAAAGTGATTTTCTGATAAAAATTAAAAATTAAAGTTTTTGGTTCTTTACGGTGGTGTTAATCAGTAGTGCCATATATTGTTTCGTTTTGATTTCTAGTTTAAAATTTGTGTATGTCATTTGTTGATATAATTGACCGAATTTGAGCGAATTATTACATTCGAATCACCGTTTCAACATTCTGTGGTAATATAATTTATATAAACATTTAATATACTATTTAAAAGATTTTAATGTGTAGTGAAAATGAAATCAATTCTAAAAAATAAATTATTTAGTCGCAAAACATTTCAAAGACGGGTGAGACAAATAATAAATAAACCTACCTTAAGAGACTATAGTGAGAATCGTTGTACCACATTTTGATGTACAGACGCATGTGTCATTAGCTGTGTTCCATTGGGCTGTGTAAAGTACTCCTAAGTACTTCTACCTACTCGCAACTACTCATACTCTTGTCCGTGAGTAGATGTCCTGAGTAGTTTCGTGAGAATTTTCCGCTAGGAGGATTTGGAAGCTAAGTGGTTATTGAAATGTCAGATAGATGAAATTTGAGAGAAATTGTTTATAAAGAAACAATTATCTCATCGAGAACAGGAGAATTATTCAAATTTATATACAATCGTTATGAAAGTAAGTACGGTAATAACTTTTAATATAATAAATATCGAACAGAGACGAATTTTTATCCTTAAATTTTTTAGGTAGTAGGTACTACTCGAGGAAAGTAGCTCGAATATAGGTCCAGTTTTTCATAATTTTATTTTCAGTTGCCTCTAATGAAATTAATTTGAGTAATATAGACCCTAACTATTTTCATAAGAATCTTGACAGAAACATAACAGAAATGCTTGAAATTGGAGGTTATGTTTTACTCTTGACAACACAAACTTGCGTTCCATTCGGAAAGTGCTCGCGAGTACTTTACACAGCCCAATGGAACACATCTATTGAAGCTACTACATCTTCACCTTCAGCGGCCAATAGTTTACCTATGACGGTTATTGAAAATTTCTCTGAAGAAGAGGATATTATTAACGAAGATATTATTTACGAAATTCCCTTATGTCAAGATTTACAAAACTGGGCAGTCAAATACAATATAACTCATACGTCTCTTAATGAACTCTTTCTGATTTTAAGGAAACAGAATATTTGTTATTTACTCAAAGAAACACCGCGAGACCACAAAATAATTTCCATTCTACCAGGACAATATTGGCATAACGGAATTAAGAAAGTATTGGAGATATCATGTGGAAACATGCTAGGAGATGTAAATCAACTTTATTTAGATTTTAATATATATGGACTGCCTATTAGCACAAGTTCAAAGTTGCGACTTTGGCCAATACTGTGTTCTTTAAATAATGCATTATATTCCCCTCAGATTTTTGTTGTGGGGGTATATTGTGGATATTCTAAGCAAAAAAAAGTTAACGATTTTTTTAAAATTTTCATAGAAGAATTAAAAGCTTTGACAGCGTTCGGATTTGAGAAAGATAAAAAGTCTACAAAATAACTGTTCAGAATTTTATATACGATACACCTGCAAGAGCTTTTATTAAATGTATAAAAGGCCACAATGGATATTTTTCTTGCGAGTGCTGCATTACAGAAGGTGATTACTATCATACGAAGCATCATATGAGCTTTCCTGACACTTCATGTCATTTACGAACTGATGAAAGTTTTAGACGCAAATATCAAGAGGAGCACCATCTTTCGACATCCCCTTTGGAAGAATTATCAATTAATATGATTGAAAACTTTCCACTGTTGTTCCAAAGTTGTTAACATATTGGATAAGAAGAAGTTGTAAATCGCCTGTAAGATTGTCAAGTAAGGATCAGATTATAGTATCTGAGAGACTCTTGCTGGCTGGAAAAAATCTGCCAATTGTGTTCAATAGAGCAATACGACCTCTAGCTGTTATGAGTTTCTGATGTTGTCACTGGGCCAGTGGCTTTAGAAAATGTATTATCAAATAGAGCTTATGCACATTTTATGATGCTACATTGTGCAGTTATAATTTTAACATGTGAAAGACTTTTGAAATATTTCAATATTGCAGAAATTTGGTTGAAAGGTTTCGTACAAAAATTCTCAGTTGTATGGAATAGATACTATCAGCTATTATATGCATAACTTAATACATGTTGTAGATGACGTAAGAAGATTAGGTACGCTCGATAACTTTAGCGCCTTTCAATATGAAAATAAATTGGGTCATCTAAAATGATTAGTGAGAACAGGAAAAAATTCATTGTAGCCAACAGAAAGTCAGATCGAACAAAAAGTAACCGAAAAAGCTGAAAGCTATCCAATACTTGAAAATAAGAAATGCGATACTCACAATTATCCTGGATGTAAAGGAACATTTTTGACAATTACGTTCTCAAATTTTTGCTTATCTGATAAGAATGCATGGTTCTTGACAAAGTCTCAGAAAGTTGTAAGAATAAATAATGCTACACCATTTAATGGTGAGCCAGTTTTATATGGATCTTGTTTGGCCAACGTAACATATTATTATGAAATACCTTTTAACACAACTAATTTGAATATAAACAAATCATGCTCTTTAAAAAAATGACAATAAAATAAGGTTAATAGATGAAATAGAGTGTAAATTATTTCGAATTGTTGACGAAAAGAAACAAAATATATTTTTGCTATTATTACATTAATTATACAGATTCTCAAAAGAATTTGCATTTTATGCAGATTTCTACAATGTACTGCATAGTTGAAACGATTGAAGAAGGATAAAAGCTATGTTCGGCAGTACCGCAGTCATGGATAAATCGAAATAAATTACACTGGCCCAAGAAAAATTGATTAAGGGTAAGCGTACATGCATTTCGCCAAAAGAGGATTGGGATCAGTTTGCATGTAAAATTCTGCAGGAAAACATAAGTAAGATGATGCAATCATTATATTATTGGAAAATTTTCATGGTTATTATTTTTAAAAATCTCTTCAACAGGAAAAAACTGCTCAGTATCTTTCTTTTAGTGAATCATCCGGCGTAGAGCAAGCAACACTGTCTAAAACAAGTGAAAAAGCTAGAATTGGTCTAAGACCAATTCTTCTTAGATGAATGCACGTATGAAATTTCGTATGGTCACCCACTTGAGCAATTTTGATTTTTTGCATTGGTTTCTCGCATATATTTCTAGAACAGCTCGTCGGACAGAAAAAATGATTATAACCAATTTTATGGGATTTCTTATTCTGAAGAAGTTTTTTGTACAATAAAAATGTCTAGGAGTGATCGTTTTCAAAGTATATGTAAAAAACCAAAAATTTTATATGGCAACACCAAGAAGGGGTTGCCCGATTTAGTTTAGTTTAGATTTTAGTAAAATTTTATTTGCTATTAGTATGAAAACACAATGTACCAAATTTCAGCTTTCTATGTCGACGTGTTGTTGCTTTGTATGGCAACCCCACGAAGGAGTTGCCCGATTTGTCTCATTTTCGAACTTAATTTTACTTTTGTTTTTTTAATGTCCGTGTACAAAATTTCAGCTTTCGAAGTGAACGCGTTCTCGAGTTATCGTGCGCACGGACGGACGGACGGACAGACGGACATGCAAAAATCAAAATAACTTTTAATTTTATGCGGGGGTGTCCAATCCATTTTGCTCTACCATCATTATTTCTGTGCGTTACAAACGGAATGGCAAACTTAGTATACCCTATTGATTTCATCTAGGGTATAAAAATGAATACCTCCACTAGCAATATTCCATTCCACTTGCAGAGTTTCAATTTGAACGATCTGGTTATCATTAGAAACTGTAAGCATCTAAGTTGTCTACTTTTTTCATAATATAGTATTCATAAAATTATTATTCTATTACAGCGCCTCAACAATTAATCTCCAGTTCTCTCGTAACATATGTCCAAAATACTCCAATCAAAGAGCGAATTTTGCAAGATAGTTTTATGGAATCATCGGAAATGCTTTCAACCGAATCACCCATAATGGCGTACATGCGCGTAGCTTGGCAGGGGCACGGGTGGGCACAGCCCACCCCACTGAGCCCGACACAGCACCGGTGCCCCCCCCCCCCCCTCCCACAGAAGCTTTAGCCAGAATAAAAAATTTACAGCATAGAAAATATTTTAAGAAATCATATTTATTAGATTTATTTGTACTGTTTAATATGGTATAAAAAAAAAGAACAATTCAAAAATTGAAAAAAATAAACATTTCCAATTATATACATAAAATATAGCATACAAAAATATCCGAAATTGTACCACACTATAAATTAAATTTTAATATTTGGTTGGATAACCGTTAGATTTTAATACTCGTTGCAGTCTGTTGGGCATTGATTGCAAATTTTTTTTGTTAAGTTTTGACTTATTTTGCTCCACTCTTCTTGAAGATGTTGTTTTAACATACTTTTGCTGGAAATGTAATGTTGAGTTACGGACCTTTTTAATTCTGCTCATGAACGCTCTATGGGATTCATATTCGGCGACCGAGGAGATGTTCGTAGCTGTTTACGTACATTATAAAGTAGCAATTCCTTCGTTTTTCTGGCACAATGTTTAGGATCGTTGTCTTGTTGGAAGACAAAATTATTTCCTAATCCCAACTTTTCTGCAGTAGATTTTAAATTATGCCTTAAAATATTGACATAAGCTTATTGATCCATTATTCCATCAATGAAATGAAGACTTCCAACTCCATACCATAATAGCACCACCTCCATGTTTAACTGTTGGTTGCAGGTTTTCTTTGTTGAACTCAGTTCCTGGCGTTCTCCAGACAAATTGTTTCCGAAATGAGTTAGGTATTGCAAATTTACACTCATCGCTAAAAATGACAGTATCCCAAAAGCTTTGAGCCTCATGAACAAATTTTTTAGCGAATTCGAATCCCTTTTTCCTATTTGTTTTATTTATCCACGGTTTGTTCTTGCAATCCGTTACGGTATCCGCTTTTTCTTATCGTTCAGCTCACTGTTTCAACACTTATATTTTTGTCAGTTTTTTCGCGAACTTCTGCGCATATCTCTTTTGCACTAGTATGAGGATTCACTTTCGCTAGCGTCAACATTTTTCTTTCTTCTCTTTCATTTAGTATCCTTGGTTATTTATTAATATACCGTCACTTTTATACTTATTAATATTGTCTTTTGTTGTTCTTCGCGGTATTCCAATCTGCTTTGAAATTTTTCGTTGCGAATACCCTTTTCCAGAAAAAGAAATAACCAATTTTCTCTCTGGTAAACTCGTTTCATGCTTTTTTGGCATTTTGGAAATTTAAATGTTTAAAAGAAAATTTACTTAAACATTCGAAAAACTAATCATTATGCTGGGAAGATACTCTCCATGCTCATATTTATCTAAATTTCTTGGAAATTTACCCTATTCCGTACATGATCACTTCATGGGCGGATACTTTTGTGCCTTTGTTTTGTGAGTTGATTCATCATTACTTTACTTTTTCCCTGGAATTGATTTATTATATATTGTTGTTGAATGTGAGAAGACATAGTACACATGTTGGAGTTTATAAATGTATATTTTTTTAATTATTAGTATATGAACAATCTTATAAATTACATGCAGTTTGTCCGGAAGATCAAATGGGCGAATACTTTTGTGACTAATTGTATATACAAGTCAAAAACGTAACTATACCGTAACTATGCCGATACAAATTCAGATACTTGTATCTAAGTGTAAACTCACCTTAACAATGATTTGACTTTCTCCATTTCGACCTGCTGATAATAAATCCATCAGAATTAATGTCAACTCAACATTTTTCCAAAGCCTTAGTTTCCAACACAATGCGGCGGCGCAATTGCAATTGCGCCTCATTCTCTTCAAAACCAAGCCTTTAGCATTATGCGACAAGGCACTACACTGTTTACGTAGAAACTTACCCCTCAACACACCGATTCTGGCCATGTAGTGGCACTGGGCTGTCCCTGACTTACCATACAGCCAGTGTATGCTTGTTTTAATCATATGTGAAGAAAATAGCCGCAATATGCCTAATGTTTGACCTACAAATTGAGCTCTGTATATTTATGATGCTTGACCCACATACTGGCACTACATGATTTTTTGGTTATTGGCCATGCTAGCAATAGCCTGCGTTTAATTTTCTTATGCGTACGGGAAAATGTTCCATTTCGCTTGTATAAGCGAATTAGACTATTTCCAATATTCAATTAATATATAAATCGAAAGACGTACCCAAAATTATACACTTAAGTACGTTAATTTATAAATATTCGCCCTTTTACTAAATCTTGCTGGATCACCAATTATCGAAGAAAATCGATCGATGATCCTAAGTAAAAAGCCGTTGTGTCGCTGTAACTTAAGCAGTGGTTTTTAAAACAAAATCAAAAACGAACCAAGAGACCCCGACCCACGGTAAGATCCCTTGTTCCCCTAATAAAGAACAAAAAGGAAAATTAAGAAATAACTAAACAATAAGTCAAAAATAAAAAAACGTAATAGAAAAAACTTAAGTTCTGAGTTTAGACAGTCAAATTGTCAAGAAAGAGGTCTAAATCGAGACTGATGAACTTCTTGCAGCTTTACCAACTGGAAAAAATTAGCAGAGGTAGGGTAATTTCTTGAAAATTTCTTAATTTTCTTGTAAATATGATGACAAATTTCTTAAATTCATCAATAATTATAAAAAATCTTAAATATTGATAGAGCCTTGGAAGCCGAAGCTGCTTAAATTAAAAATTTTTGAGATAAATGCTCAAAATTTGAGAAAAAATTTTAAAGAAGAGTATAAACTTTCTAAAGCGGCAATATTACTCCCAGTGACCTCCGCCGGCTGTGAGAGAAGTTTTTCTGCTATGAGATGGATAAAAAACTTGCTAAGGCACAATGCTTCAAGAACGATTCCCTCTCATGTCACGCATGTTACTGCTCAACACATGCCATTGCTAAAAAATATTACAGATGAAAAGGTATTGAGCCGACTTGCAGAAAAAAATAGTAAACTAATGCGTATTTAATTGGTTCTTGGCGATTTCTGTTATGATTATGACGATCTTAATTTAGAAGGTAGTGATGGATGGTGACGAATCCAAATTAAACGGTAATGCACTGAGAATAAGCTCTGTTCCATGTGTATCAAGGACAGTTAGATGCGATTTTGAGCTTAGCAGACATTTCCTGGATGTAAGAAAACAAATTGCTTCTTCTTATTCAAATGAATATGGAAAAATTAGATTATTAGTAGTAAATATATATTCTAAATAATCTCCCATTGTGATAATAGCGGAAAATTTTATTATAGGATATGAGAAAAGGTTATATATCCTCAGAATAGAATTGCTTAAATGTAGTTTACTTTCTAGAAAAAGATTTATTTTATATGTTCCAAATTGGATAATGTTTAGTATTTATTTACTATGTTGACTTCATGTAAAATTTTCTTTGTTGAAGCAAGTCAGTTTCGTTGTATAAGCGATGATTTTCTTATAATAAGAAGCATTTTTCTCGTGTTTCTACGCATATTAATTAAATTTGGTTTCTACGGTTTTATTGCCGTTAAAAGGAGTTTTCTTCTTTCTATGAAAGTTTTCTCACTCCAGTAGAAATCGTAATACTAGTATAAATTTGAAAAAAATCATATGTATTTTGTATTCGATCTAAAAAATAACGGTAATCAAAAAAATAGTTTGTTTGATGTAACGAAACGTGGTGTTAACACTAATTAACGTATTAGAAACTTTTACACATTTTTGATTTGATTGAAGAATATTATTTTTAATTTTTGTGTTAAACTGGCCCCTACTATGCCTACCCCACAACAAAACCCTGGATACGCCCATGATGGCGGATAATGCAGAATGCAATTGCTGTCTCAAATCAGGTTTGTATTACAATTTTATAATAATTGTGAGAAATATTTAATAAGGTCTACTTTTGAACTTAAGTTAAAATGGAATTAAAAGAATTAAAAGGACAAATGCTTCATCTCTTGCATTTGTCCTTTTAATTCCTTCCACACAGGACCTTGAGAGAAAGCAATGTGAAGCGAAAATGCAAGTGACTTCGAACTTAATACTTGAAAAATTTCATGCTATATCGGAAGATTCACAAAAGGAAAATATTTCACAAGAAAACTTGAACAATTTTCCTATGGAAACATTAGAACAGTTAGACGAATGCGTTATGAAAATAAGAAGCGACTCATTTTACAAACAATGCTTGGTATGTTAACCCAATCCAATTTTTCAGAAATCATATAAAAAAAAATATTGTGGCTGCGGAGGCTTTCGATATTTAGAGGTTCTGATGGCGCAAGGACTGCAAGGATTGTATTTAATTTCATTTTTGCAGACAAGCTGCTGGTGCTTTTCTCCTGGAGTGGAACCTCATCTAAAGGAAGTTTTTGTACTTACAAAGATTTATTTAATATGATCATACAAGCAGTTAGAAGTACGCACCCACACTTCTCAGAACACGATAGTTCTAAATCCGTAAAAGAGCATTTGAAACATGCTGGAACAAGAAATAAAATTAATATAGTAATGAAATACACATTCAAGTTTTAATAATGTAATTTTTCAGTGCAGTTTTGACACCAATGGAAACCAACACCGAATAAGATTTTTGGAAATAACCTGTAATTTTTTGAAATACTATATATGTACAGTGGTGATATATATATTTTTTGTTATCTTTATTTTAAAATTGAATTACAAAAAATGCTAAGCATTTTTTGAAATGCTTTATATATGTTCAAGAAGGTATTTTTTTGGATTTTCGTACAGCTGTGAAATATATTCTCTTCTGTTATTTTTATGTTAAAATAGACTTGGAAAAAACTAAGCAATTTTTGAAATAACCTGCAATTTATTTTAAATACTATATATATGCAGTCATGATATATATTTTCTTTTTGTTATCTTTATTTGAACCCTTTGGACTCGGAGATTATTTTCACATTTTTTTATAGAAAATCTATAGAAATAAGGACCTTTATTTTTCTTCATAATATCGGAGCGATTATTGTTTTATTACGCTCCGTTATATCGTTTTCATACGAACAGGGTCTGCATTTCGAGTTGCCGGAATAAAACTTTATGCCAGGAGTGATGGCATTTCGAGTGGAAAAGGATAAAATAAACTTAGAAAAACTATTAGTCATAAGTGCGAATATTTTTCCAAGAATTAATTTTAGTTATAAGTTCAAGGAATTGTTTTTGGTTTCTTTATAAATATTAATCGAAATAAACTTACCTAAAAATAATGCACACATGTTTTTTTTTTACTTCCATAACTTAAATAAATTTCTAAATTACGGACATGTTTCCAAGGCACCAGTCAGTTCTTTCGTTGCGTCAAAGTTTCAGCGTGGTACTAAAAATTAATCGATAAATAGTAAACAAGGACTGCCAGTTATGCTCAGATTCTTATAACTGAGACACCATATAATAAAAAACTGGATGCTGCCAGCAGCTGTATTAGTCCCTTTTCTCCCATAGCCCTGCTTCAAGCGTTAGAGCGCATGCAAGCATTGTTCCGTGCTAAAAATTAAAAATGAAGTCACAATTATTTTCGACGAGCATTGTTCGAGTTTTACGATAACTTTTTTATAATTACTGAGAATAGTGTAAGGCATATCCCTGGAAGGTCTTACGAGTAGTTTTAGGAGATATTGAATTAACACTAGAACAAAACATCGCAACCTAAATAAAACCTCAATCTGGGCGCATCCAATTTTGCAAAAAATATTCATTCTACTTTTTACATTTTATAATAAGAATCAGAGGGGAAATCTGAAGTGGGCTAAAGAAACCCATAAATTTACTCATAATAATATTTCAATAACTCAACGATAACTTAGTTAATAAGCGGATAAATAAATAGTAAAGGCAGAATTTAAATAACATCAGAGAAGAATGAACTAATAAATAAAACCCAAGAAGTCATAATGAAGGAGATGCCTCTCAGTTCCTAGCCTTAGCAATTTAATTTCCCACTATTTTTCTTATGGATCTTCTGATCAAGACCCCAAAATTGGACTACAAAAATAAGGAGAAGGGTGAAGAGGAGGAGATCTGGGCTGATTTTTTTTTGACAGACGTCGGCCAAGAGAGGCGGTAAAAGATTTTTTTCCGGCATAACAGAGTATATTCTTAATTTAGTAAGATAAGGGTTGAAATTAACCCAGCGGAAATTACAAGCATAGAATAGTCGAGTTCAAACTAAGTTAAAACCTACCAATGAAGGTAGAAGAATATTAGTTAAAAACCAAATTGGAAATTGACCCAGCTAAAATTCACGCACACAAGAATTCAACGAGAAAATCTAATACACCGAGAGCACAGAAAAGGTAACGCAGCAACGTGGAGGAACACATGTGTAAGGTACTCATCAGCTATAAATTGAAATAAATAACCCAAGAATTTATAAAATTAAGTATTTGAAAAAATTACCAATAAATAACAATATAAGAATATAAAAGAAAACCCAGCTACTAACATCTAAGTATAACTTTTGATAGCAGGACGGCCATACTAGGGACCCCGTAGCCGCTAATGTAAAGATTCCCAATCCTTGGAATAAAACTTCATATCACAGAAAATGAAAAAGGATTATCTTGTTCTTACTCAAATTAAAAAAAAAATATTTTCAGCTGGAATTTCATGGAATTATTTCCAGAGAGTGTAAGTTAAAATCCCCTAGACTATCTTAGCTTACAATAATAATAATAATAAAACGAAATAATGGTACATTCAATGCGGTGAGCCCCGACTTAGAACTAGAGCAGTCTCAGAACCGATCTTCATTCAGCAATTACTGGAGGTTTGATTGCCATATGCAAAAATGAAGACGCGGTGCAGAGATGGATTCTTCTTTATCCCTTTAAAAACAGCATTTACGAAGCTCTTTGTTCATATCTGGATTTACAATCGGACACTACAAGTGACATCAATCACGGTAATGTATTGCCGCAATCCAGGATTAATAAAGGCGAACAGGATATTCAAAAGTTTAATGCGCCCATGCTATAATCCTTAGTTCTGATACAGAGGTTTTTATTCTGGGTATTTATTTCTGGACTAAACTAGGATATCTTGGTTCGCTTGGTATATAGTTCCACAGTTCTTATAGGAAGAAATATTTTCCAAGATGACATCTGGCTGCTCAATCATGGCGAATAAATTTGTTGTATTTTACCAGCAGTTCTATAAGTGGCTGCGAACAACGAGTAAATTAAGTGCAAATAAACAAAAATTGCTTAGATGATGCATCGTTGGATTTCATACAAGAAGCTCTAGCATCTTTGGAAAACTTATATCTAAATATTGCTTTGCATTTGTTAAGAGCTACATACGATGGAAACATAACTATGGATAAATGTCTATCAAACTCATTTTCAGACTATTGATTACAATTAACTGCTGTATGCGTGTGCTTTACCTGAAACGCCAAAGAAATTTGGCAGTAGAAGAGACCTCATAGTCAGTATTTCATTTAAGCTCATAAACTTTTGAGTGCTAAGGCCTATTTAATTAAAGAAGGAATAATGGTCAAATATAAAATAACGGTATTTTTCACGCACGTTGGGGTATTTCCCAACAACTGTTTTGATGTAAATGAAGTGTTGGATAAAATGGAAAGTGTGCAAATAAAAAAGTGTCAATCAGTTTTGATATGTGTGTGTGGAAAATATAGAGTTAGCAGAAAAAAACCGAAAATAACTTCTTTAGTTGAAGAAATTTATCAATACTATTTCGGAAGGCTAATTTTCAAAAATGTGGAGTCGGAACCAAGTCAAATATGCACAACGTGATCTAATGCTTTGCGCAGCTTGTTGAAAGTCTGGCTCTCTTCAATGACTTTTGGGCGTCTGATAATTGATCTGAAGTAACTGAGCACAGTGAAACTCATACTATTTATTTGAACACGAACTGTTCGAGCATTCTACGAAAACCAAGGAGATAATAAAGTATAGCAGTCTGTTTCATGCGTTGAACCCACTTCCACATAGTGAAGAGATTCCTATACCAGTTCGGCTTCCTACGTACCTTCTGAATTTGAGAACATACAGCAACGTCCACAATTAATTTCGCAAGAGAAAGAACTAGACATAAGGATTTGAAAGAATATTTCACTGAAAAGTACCATAAATTTACTTACTGTATCAATAAAAAACTTCTTGTGACGGCTATAGATATTGATTACATACCAAAGGAGTTGCGATTGTCGACAGATTCATCCAAAACAAAGTTTAAAGGCAGCACTTCTTCACAAGGGCAATATTAAGCTTCCATTCCCATAGCATACAGAGTGGATTTAATGAAAACTTATGAAAACATAAAAAAAATTGCTGGAATGTATGCAAAATTGTTAGAATGAGTGACGGACTTTTAATGATTTACAAATCATCTGCTTAGCTCGCAACATTAATTGGGTTGCACTAAGCATTCATGTTCCTTGTATGAATTGGATTCAAGAGACACAGAGAATGACTATAGTGCCAATAAGTGGTCAGCAAGAGCGCTGTTGAATCAGAAAAAAAAAAATTGTCACAGAACCTTAAGTAAAGTGGATAAAGTGGAAGTACTTTACTAGGAATAGTTAAAAACTTTATTTATGTTTTAAGAAAGTCTTAAGGAAAGCAGCGCATTTTTAAATCTATGGAACATGTTTGTTAATCTTAGTGACATTACAATGAAAATAGGCAGGATTTTAACACTAATTTTATGCTTAAAACAAGTGCAGACATTTTCCATGATTTATGTTATTTATATGTTTCGTCATCTGTATAGGTAGCTTAGTGGGACGAGACATTAAAATTTGATGAAGCTTGAAGAGCTTCCTGTAAGCTTGAATCGAATGGAAAGAAGGGCATGGAAAAAGTGTCATACGTAACATCTGGACTTTTCCCCAGAAAACTTGGAGCTATTAGTGACGAGCATGGCGAGTGATTTCACTAAGATATCAAAATAATTGAACAACGCTTAAAGGGGAAAATGTATGACGAGTATGTTGGCAGATTGCTGCTGGAATATTATTTCAAGACGAGCCAGATGCATAATACCGTCGTGCTGCCAAGAGACAACGGGAATAAAATGCAAAATATTTCAACACAACAACAGAAAAAGTTATAATTGGTCTAATTGTAAGACCAATAATATTATACACCCTAGATGAAAATAAAAGTTAAATAAAGTGAAAACCCAAAGTTGTGTATGCCAACACCAAGAATGAGTTGCCCGATTACGTCCATTTTTAAATTATATTTACCATTTCGGTGGAAGCGCTGTGTACAAAATTAAAGCTCTCTACGTCAACGCGTTCTCAGGCAGTGGGCAAAAAAATAGAGAAATACGAAATTTTTGTATGGCAACCCTACGAAGGAGTTACCCAACTTTCCTATTTTCGAACTTATACCTACATTTTTTTTAATTTCGAGACAACAAGAAGTTGAAATTGCTAAATTTAAATGACATTAAAAAAAATTGTGACGTGTATTGATAAAACTAAGGTCAGAATCGGGCTCAGCGTCTTGAATTTTTGGGTTTGTCGAATATAAAATACGCAAAATAAAAAAAAGAAGTTATATGGCTGCAAATTCTTTGTTTTCTATGTCTCCTATGACAGAAGCAGAGTTTGAAAATTTGAGTTTTTACTGTCAAAAACCTTTGCATTGAAGACACTAAACATTTATTATTTTATACGGGTACACGGTTAGAAATATAGGTATAAAAGTATAAAAGTTATACATTCGATTTTTGCAATTGAAATAAATTGATCAGATGACACTTTTATGTCTTTATACAAAACTGTATAGCTTTTAAACGGAAACATATCAATACAATAAAATGACTTCTTATAATCCCAGTTTATTACATATTCGTATAAATTTAATACGAAAAAGATATGAACTCTACAGACTACCGTTACCTAATTCTGTAAAGTTTTAGATTTCATATGATTTACGTATAAATTTGATATGAGAAACATATGAGTTATACAAACTACCGTTATCTAACTTTGTCAAATTTTAGATTTCATACGATTTACGTATAGATTTTATACCATACGATTCCTATGATTTCAGTACCTACTAACGTAATTTGTATCAGTTTAGATCCAGTAGCCGGTGTTAACGGATGTGTGTTTGACAATAGATAAAATTAAAAATGCAACCGGGATTCTTTCTAACGTGCGAGTATGTGAATGAGAAGCGGGTCGTAAAAGTGACAAAATTCACGTCAAGTAGTGCGGAGCTTGAATATTTGGATTTCGTACATTCAGGTAGCTTATGTGTCATGTGTAATATATAAGTATTTAAATGTGTATTAAAGGCTTTTATTCATACCATAAACGTATTGTGTTCACTCTATATTTAACTGTAAGATATGAATTCATCGATTGTAAAGAAATTAGCCCAGATTTGTCCTCCAGTATTGCATAAAATCTTAATTGCCAATATTTTTACGTAATTTCAGCTATTCAAACTACGGATATTATATTCAATGATTTTGAGTGCTTTACCAACTGCGTTGACGTTGAGAAAAATGTACCTAATACATGTACTGAAGAGAACGATTATGAAAGCTTAAGTGTCACGCATATTGATAAGGAATTGGAGGATATGAAAATTGCTTCTTTGCCGGATGAAAAAGCCCTTGTACGATTAAAACTGAAAAAAAACTTTAGTTGCCAGGAGAAAGCGATATAAGGAAGAAAAATTCAATATATACGATAACTGTCGATACGTATTTATATGTCCTGATTTGGTAAGCAAAACAACTGAAATTTTTTCATAACAATTCTGAGAATATTTCTTTTACAGATAACGTTTGATTTTGAATTATCGCACAGCTGTAATAAATCATTGATTTTGGAATGGTCGAAATTTCAAACCCACATTTTTGGTAGGTATTGTTAAAAATAGTGGTAAGCCGATCTTATATACGGAATCCGAAAGAGAAAAAGGTAAGCATTTCGCTTCTATACACTCGAAATATCTGATGATTTTTCTTTAGACTGCGATACATGCACTCTATCAGTAATTAATGTTCTAAGGTTACTGCCTCCCCCTCCTAATGGAAAGAAAAAAATTAAGCGTTTGACTGATGAACACGCAATTAAGAGACTTATAACTTTTCACAAGGTAATGCTGTATATCACACTTCTCTTCGTATAAACATTGACAATTTTTGTATAGTGTGGACTTACGTAAAAGAAATATACTAAAATTCAGAAGAGAGGCCACCTTATATAATCGCTACAGGTATCACCAAAGCTTCAATTAATCAATAGTTTATTGCATTAGATACACACCTGATTGCTTTACCCTCAGATAATACTTTTTTGAATGCATTAGATTTTGTGTTAAAATAGCATTTTACTTATAATATTAAATATGACTCTAAATTAAGACTATTTTGGTAATTTTTTCCAAATACGAATCTGTTTTTTTTTAATAAAACTGCTTTGTTTAAAAACATTTGACTTTACATTACTTTTCAAAGAGTACCATGTTTTTACTTTACGAAATCTAGTCGCTGAAGGAATTAGGAAAGGGTCATTCAGAGTTGACGAAACTGCGTATCTTTTCTGAAAAGGACCATTACGCCAAAAACGTACATGATATATTGCTAATAATTAATCTTATTTACTTAACATTTGCCTACAACAAAACCATTCGAATTTTAATATTTCTACGTTAACAAAATTTATATCAAACCTTATCAAACTCCTTCATATGGTTACGTATAAATTCAATCCAAATATTTAAGCAAGTTTATTTGAAAAATTCTATAAAAACTATACGAATATTTTACAAACTTTTTCAATAAAAAACGTTATAAAATTTATAAATTGTCTTATTATACTATTTAATGCCTACAGAATATTAAGTTTATATGAATCCTTATTAACTCATTCATATATTGGAGGATGAAAGTTATTCGAAGCTTTATGGAATTTTATACATTAGCAATATTTATCAAGTTCATAAATAATTTGTATGGATTTATATACATATATATATATATACATATATATAAGATTTATACCAAAATTTCTAACCGTGACTATACTTTTCAATTTCGAAAATACGTTTACGAAATTAAGTTCAAAATATCCTATTATCGAACGGACGTTTCGAAATGGGCATTTGGAACTGAAATTTCGAATTTCATCTTAGTGATTTTGAAATAATAATATCGATATCTAATTCTCTGGTAAATGGACATCCATACAAAGCTCTATCTTGTAGAAAGTGTTGATTCCCCCATTTCCTCCGTTGTTTGGTTGTAATAATAACCATAACCATTTTCGTATTATCGTATTATTATTTTTTTTCCCAATAATCTACTCACATTTAAGAGCTTTGAATCTTTAAATTTGAAATAGTTAGGTATATACTTATTATTGTTGAACTTTGCTTCTACGTTCCTTTTCGATTAATCCTAGATGAACGCATAACGTAATGCATATACCAAATTTAAATCCTTCCTTTACTTCATTTCAAAGGATATTTTATGATAGATTAAAAACACAAAAATAAAGAAGGAGTCACTCGATAAAATGAAAATGTTACCATCTCATCTGTCGAAAAACTGCTAGATATGGAAAAGCTAACATTTGAAAGCTTTTCATATGAATTTTCCCATTGTCATCATCACATGCCAAAATATCACTTGCGCACTTTAACACTTGTTGAATGAACGAAATCTACAAGTGGCAACAGCGATGTTTTCCGCTATCAATTCAGTTGACAAACAGCTGTTGAGAAATTCGGTCATTCAACAAGTTAAAGCTTCCTCCCCGGATATATATATATATATAAAAAAAAAATTCTACACAGAGTGTGTGTTTGTGTGGTGTCGCAGCCAGTGATGTATATCGGTTCTGTTTTGCTGTAAAACTCATAAGAACTCTTCCTGACATTTCCGCATTCTTCTCAACCCCCATAGGACATTCCAAAGAAACGGACTCTTATTAATCTTAAATCAGTGTGGTTGGTTTTAGTGTCTGTAAACAGAAAGAAAAATAAAATTACTGTTCTTCGGGAAGTAAATATCGTCGTCTGACTTTGTACGTATTTGGTATAGTGTCGTCTATCACAAAGTGGCAATCTGACTTCGACTTGCAGTCCTTCGATTAAGTAAGTATGTATATATATTTAAAACACAAGGGCCAAAGTCGTATCTTAAGGATGTCTATTGGAATTGTTGATGTTGTTATTATCATCATTTCAGACTGCAGTTGCTATTGCACTGCGACTATTCTTTTGCATAGTTTTCTATAGGTAGTTATTGCCTTCAAACAGTTAGCCCACAGTTTGCCTCAGTTTGGGACTAATTTAAAAGTCAAAACCATTCAGAAAAAAAAAGAAACAAATTACTATTTTTCTGCCAACTGTGGGTACTGTGAATAATATGCTGGTCTGGATCTGGTACTGTATTTACATACAAACATAAGTCTAATGTACTGCAATTGTTCCATCAAAAAGAAATCGATGCAACAAGTGTGGTTTCGAGACTTCGTCGTCGATGTTTTGTATTCAACAGGTTCACCATCCATCACACATTTGTCTCTAATGTTTTTCTACCTATTTTGCATTTCGAACCCATCGATGAGGACTAATACTTTTTTTTCTTTCTTCTAATTATAATAAAAAAAATTGTTTTTAGCCGCTGTTAAATATTTCCAACCGATTCTAAGGGTATTAGACTCCAAGCCATGCACAATTATACATAGGTGGATTAGCAGCGTTTTTCACAAAATTTAACTATGTAAACTTTAAAGTTTATGTAAATTCTTTCATCGACACCGTACTGAAAAGGCGATCAATTAGTGTTTCACCGTTATTTAAATATTAGAAACAACAACAACAGTAACAACAAAATAGCTTTTTTTCTCAATAGTTTCTTGTTTGCATGATTTGGTTTAGAGAGTTGCCTGAATTTTGCCACGGGCTCGGAAAACTTTTTGAGGTATTTCTGGTGGACGATTTTGGAATGCAAATACAGTGGGAGTCAGAGAATTTTCGAATACTTTTTGCTGGGTGTAAGTTTTCAACTTTAATCGAACATTTTAGATTAGCTTTCTTGTCGTCCTCCACTGTATAAATATATACTTTTAGGATTCCATCTCAGAAAATACTCATGGCTGGCAGGATGTTGACATTGCATATTTTCCTACATGACTTTCGTTTGTTAAGAGCTCCTCTATAGAATATTCATAAATATTAGTGTACTCGAGAGTTTCATGTAACTTGTATAGAAAAAGTTTATGGTTTATACAGTATGTGTATGTATGTTTGTGTGTACCTACTTATATGGGTGAAATATTGCTTCTTAATATACTTAATTCTTTTTGTACTGTAGAGGTTTTCACTTCCTGAATTAAAGGGTTGAGTTATTGCCTTAACTCTCTAACCTTAGTTGGAAACCACCTGCGTTCATTTTATATATACCCTATAGTATGGAAAATAAATTAATTAGCTAATTTTCATGGTCAATATTGGTGCTTAGTTTCATTTTTAGTGTTGAAATTTTATTATAATTATTAGAATATCAAAATGCGTGTTGAGCAGATTAGGGCATAGTATATCTTTCTTTTTGTAAGATGAAGTTAATTAATTAAATAAAGTCATAATTAAATGTCTTAAAAAATACAGCTGATCATAGAACTTTGGTACATATATAGGAAAACCGATTAAGTTAGCAATACCCATAAATGGTCCAGACAATAGGTTTGTGACGAAGAAGTATAGATCTAAAGTTGAGGAATAAAAATCTCAAAGCAGCCGCTAATGAAAAGTCCGAAAAGAAGCACTAGATAAATACCGCCGGAACATTGCTATTTTGTTAGAGAATCCTACAATATAAGTATTAAGGGGTAGTTTAGATTAGTGGTTCTACCATCCTTTGAGTCGGGGTTAAATTAAATATTTCTTGTACTATGTATGCTTATGAAGACTTATGGATTAAATTCAAAACAAATCATTATTACATTTTTGTCGTTTGTACTTCTATTCGCCCAGCATCTACTTGGAAATTTATGATGATATCTTTAACTTTAACTTTTCAAACGCCATTACTAAACTTGAATATAATTCTCAAATTATAGTCCTTGGTGACTTCAACTTTCGTAATCTGATTTGGGAATATGATATGAATAGATATGTTCAGTGCAAATGATTTCTAATACATTTTAACCGTACAGTCTTTTTCTTATCGAATTGTATGTCATTCTGTCAATTGGAACGGTATAGTAAGATACCTAAATTCAATAATATAATTATTAATATTGTTTTTCGAATACAGCTATTTTAACTATCGTGATTACAACAATATTAATTAGGATGCATTTTTCGATGTTTATTTTATAAGTGATGTTAATCTGCAGGTTGAGTACGTTGAAAACTATCTCACTTATTTCTTTGATAAGTGTATGCTGTTGATAGTGAAAAAAAATTACAAATAAAAGCTGTCCATGATTTGATAGTTATATAAGGAATTTAATAAAACAACGTGATAGTGTCTAAAAAGGACGGATACGATTCCAGATTAACATGTATTGGATCCAGTATACCAAATTTCGCAATTTAACTACCTCTTCTATTCGCTCTGCTAAGCGGAGATATTTTAGCTCCAAATTAGATTGTTCACAGCCTGCGAAGAAATTATGGTCTAACTTAAGGCAGCTTAGAGTGGCACAATCAAGGATTAGCTGATGTGAGGCTGATCCCAATAATCTAAAACGACTTTTTTGTCAAATTCATATTGAAATAATATTTCACCTATAATCGAGATTACTCAAGATGAAAGGGCATTTAACTTTTCCCATTTTTAATATTTTCGAGAATATTCTTATGACATTGAGCAGCATGTTCGATAGATTCTGAGTACTTCCGCTGGTGTTGATAATTTACCCATTAAATTTATTAAAATTTTACTGCCATTTATTTTTATCAGAGATCACTCATATGTATTTGTAATTCGAGTCTAATGAGTTCCTCCTTTCCGATCAACTGGAAAAGAGCAAAAACTGTACCCATCCAAAAAAATCTGCTTCAGAATCGGCGGGATATAGACCTATTAGTATACTGTGCTACTTATCAAGAGTGCTGGAAATGGTCATCGTTGTCAGCTCATCGTCTCCTTTTGCCGTTGCAATCTGGTTTTAGAAAGCATCATAGTTGTACACAGCTTTACTGAAAATATCCGAGCACATTCGTAGCTATATTGATGAAGAAAAATTGATCATACTTACTTTACTTGATTTTAATAAGGCGTTTGATACACTCAGTCATCACCTTTGACTCCAGAAACTGTACTGTTATTGTAATTTTAGTTCCTCAGCTGTAAATCTCATTAAAATCTATATTATAAATCGTACTCAGTATGTGATGCTAAAATGTCGGATTTTTTTTGGCGTTCACAGGGGGTTTCTCAGGGCTCCATAGTGGACGCTCTTGTGTTTGCGATATTTATTAGCGATATCTTCTCATTAGGTTCAAATTGCCACATTCATCTTTATGCAGATGATGTTCAGGTGTATCTTTCGGAACGTGTTGGTTTAATTGAAGATGCAGTTGAACGTATTAATGATGATCTGCTTCAAATCAGTCTGTGGGCAGCATCTAATGGTCTTAGATTAAATCCAGCTAAATCGCAGAGTATCGTTATATATAGGTCTGAGCTTGATACATCTTGTTATTTTCCTCCAGTAACTATAAACGCAGGCACGATTCCTTATGTGAAAACGGTATGTAAGCTAGGGATAATTTTTAATAAAACTCCCACTTGGGGCTCTCATATTGACAAAGTTATTCCAAGAATATAATATCATGACTGCATAATCTGTGGCAATCAAGTGCATACACTCCCACTGACGCTCGATTCAGTTTTGTAAGGACCCTTCTAATTACACCTTTCTTGTATGGGCAGTGTATTTTCGTCTTATTTTACTACGCTTAACAAACTAAATGTAGCCTTGAACTTCATGATATATTTTTAGATTAAGAAGATATGATCATTTATCGACCTATGCACATACATTGGTTGGCTGCTCCGGGCCTACATATATTAAATATAATATATTAATTTTTCTGCGCAAACTGATTTATACACAAAAGTCTGAATATTTTTTTAAAAGGTTACGTTTCTGCATATCCTCACGAATGGCTGCTTTGGTTACACCTGGGCCATATTTCATTAAACTGCTAGTCTAATACTAATAATTTCCACGTTATTACCTCCAATAAATTATGGACTAATATTATAGTGTATCATAAAAATATTCTCGAATAGCAATAATTCCTTTGCAATTGTAATGGAAATTATTGGTTCAGCATGAAATTATTAGTGCAGACTTGCTGACTAATAACTATCAAACTGCGATTATAATTATGGCTGGTAATTATTTATATCGAAACATAGCAAAACTGTTAACAAACAATTAAACCTTTGCATTAAGTTTTTACTGGTTTTGAATTCACATTATGTAGTTTCAAATTCTTTAGACCCAGAGAAGAACGAACTCTGACATACATAATTTTCATACAAAAATACCTAATTCAAAAATTTCGATTGAAAATATGTTCAAAAGAAGTAAAACTGCATTAATTTGCTAATTTGTTTAATTTGATAAAAAAAAATGGTTTCTTGGCTCTTTTTCGAGTACGCTTTCAAAGCACAATAAAACTGATGCTTGGAAGGAACTCCACCAACAAACTATTGCAAATGGTGTATTCAAAGAAAAGCCATGGGGATATATACGTGATCCATTTTGGTCGAACATTAACCGTAAATCAAACATAAATATATGTAGATGAGAACTGACAATGCAAAACGCACATGACAAGGTGGAAAGAAATGCATATTAGGCGAAATCGATGAAAAGGCTCTGGAGATTTTGTCTAAAGTTGTGCATCGGATGTTGTTGGTATACAAGTGGCGGAATCATTGAAGGACATCCAAGAAGACGTCTTACAGACTTCGAAGGAACCGAGGGAAGGGCGAAGTGAAAATACAGGTGTTTCTATATAAAAAGAAACCAGGAAATTACAGTCGAACTTTGAAAGAAAGATCATGTGCGCAACAAATTTCTAAGTGTAACACATGTTTTTCTTATATTCCATACGCAAATGGCCTGCAACCTTAAATGATTAAGGCATAGAAACTTTTCCTTTAAAATACCGATGCTATTTTCAATTAAACACCATGTATGTTTATGTGCCCTATTGAAAATTGAGCATCTTCTAGATCACTAATTTTAGGGGTAATCAACCACTCTTTAAGCGGGTAGATCGAATCGCCTAAAAGTATTGACCGTGGGTATGGGCGCCAGTCATTTTCCATATTTCTACACTATAGTATACACAAGAATCGTGTACTTTACCTAGATATTTTGCCTTGCAATAATACAACTGTAGAAACCAATACACAGTTAATGGAATGTCTTCTGTGGCGGTCTTCTTTCGTCCTTGGTGCATCAATGCCGATAAGGTTACGATAAATACAGCCAATAACGCCAAGCATACGCTTCAATAAATAAAATTTCCTAAGAACATTGTCGATAGCGTTCAGCCATTTTACTACTATTGGAAAACTTTTTTCTTTAATTGCACTAACCACATCCTTGATTACACGGCAAATAGTGGCTTTTGTTATTATCGTGCATATCTGCTATACCGTGGTACTGTGGTCGCCGTTCCCTAACCAGTGAAGGACTGTTAGTAGCCTTTGCTTTAATGATAGATGACAGGTTCGATTTGTTGGAGTTTCACATAGAGTCCAATTCCTCGCAACAAATATTCAACATTTCCACTACCCATACGGAATTTTTCATTAAATTTCTTAGCATATAGTTAGTCCACAATTAATCCTCTGCTTGAAAACCCGACTTCGACGTATCCTAATAAGTTCATCATCGTCAACCTCATCATCACTTCCCGAAAATATTTTCAAACGATTGAGAATAAACAAAAATTATTATGAAAATATCACAGTTACAATCATCTCATCTAACATTTCTTATTAGCCTACTTTTACCCACGTAATTGGATTAATAAAAAATTAGATATTAGTGCAGCACTAATCATTATTAGTAAAATACCTAATATGAAACAGAATTTTGTTGCACTATTAATTTCCCACTAATATCTACTTATTTGCGTTGGAGTAATAACGAAAAATATTTATGAAACTGAAATGGAATAATAATTTGGAAAATATTGGTAAATTTTATAATAATTATTAGACTAATAGTTTAATGAAATAGTGGCCTACTCATACACTTGCTTTTAGTCAGAACCTCTTCCACATTCATGTTATTTAGTTATATATATATATTTACCTAATCCATCTTTTTATTATTTTGTTTTAATATTATAATATATTCTTAGTTTCCTTAATTTGAGTCATGAGTTGTATCTTTTGTTTGTAATATACAGTGAATTATTTGTCTATTAAGCTTAGATCTTATCTTAATGTACAAATATCTACAAGTGACTAAATTAAATTATTAAAAATATCAATAAAGAAAACGTTTTACCAGAAGTGTTTAAGAAAATTTTTTATAAGTACGCTGATTACGAGAAAATTTATTATTATTTCCTTTCAAATATTGAATGGTCATTCTTCGGATCGTATAAAATCGATACAACATTTTATTTTTTTATTTTTTTGACGAAACTTTACACCGATGTATTGACAGATATGTTTCAATTATTTCTAAATACTCCTCAAACTATTCGAAATGATTTTCAAAGGAGTTAATTCAGGATATTAACTAAAGAAAAAATCTAAGCAGAAGTTCAAGCAGACGAGACACCGTGAATATTATGAAACCTTTTTTACTTAATCAATATAGTTAAGTTAATGACCAAAATATATCATGATAAATATATTCGTCATAGCTTCATACATCCAACTGTGGAATATTTTGGTCATTTACTAAAAATTTGAAGCTCTCTGAAAACAATCCCAATGCCATGAGCTAGATGCGAATGTAGCTAACACATCAAATAAAATTAGTAATGTTTTTGCTACATATTTCAATTCGACTTATGAGGATATTTCTTTAAATCACGTTGAATATAATTCTGGAAGCTCTTGTATAAATCGTTCACCTATAACCCTGCCTCAAGTTGAAGCTGAGGATGTATAGCGTATTATTTCGGCATTGGATATCAGTAAAAATGCTGATCCAGATGGGATACCAAATATCTTTTATAAAAATCGTTCCACACTTTTGATGCATCCGATTTTAAAATTATGCTATTTATCTATTAAAGTAAGAATTTTCCCTGCTAAATTGAAGCATTAGTTTGTGTACCCAGTTTTTAAATCGGGTAATGAGCAGTATGTCAGAAACTATAGATCTGTCTCCGTGTAAAATGCTTTAGCTGTCATATTTGAAAAATTAATATATCCACAGCTCAAGCCACAGGTATCTAATAACCAATATGGTTTCCACCTGGCAGGTCTAAATTCTCAAATTTATCTGTTTTCACTGATGCTATTGCTATAGCAGTAGATGACGGAGAACAAATTGATGCCATTTATACTGATATGATTAAGGCTTTTAATAAGATAAATTATTCTATAGTGCGTAGAAAAATACTTAGCATGGGTTTCGATAGCAATGCTGTTGAATAGTTTAAGTAATACTTAACTAATCGTTGCTTAAGAGTGCTAATAAATGGTTTTAAATCAGACTCGTTCTTGGACCTGTAATATTCTTAATCTATATTAATCATCTTACAGCTGCTCATATTTCTTGATATATGCTGATGACACGAAAATATATTAAATATAATAAAGGATCTACAGTTCCAATATGACAATGTGCAGTTACTTAACTGGTGTAATCATAATTTCCTTTCTTTGAATATCCGCGAGTGCAAATGTATTACCTTTACTAGAAAGTTGAATGTCATGCACTGGATGGAATACCTATAACTAAGTTTACTGTAATTTGTGATCTTGATGTGATCAAGCGCATCAAATGTTTCACTAATAAGGCTTTCAAATCGCTTGGTTTTATTTTATGATGTACGAAGTTTTTTTAAATAAATTTTTATATGGAATGCATTTTATGCTACATATGCATACAAAATTGTGGGTGTTCAGATTGGTTTTACTCGGTTTATATTATTCAAATTTGATCACTCTAATTATGAATATAACGATAGATTAAGTAGACTGTCTATGACAACTTTACTTAATCGACGTTCTTATCTTGACGAGCTATTTTTATTTACGTTGCTTATCAATAAAATTAATTCTTCTGACATTCTATCAACAATTTTCGCAAATGCTCCACCCCGTCCGACACGTCAACTATTAGCATATAATCCTGAATCACATCGGACAAATATGATATTGAAGTCTCCTATCATTAATTCAAATTCAAATTCAAATTCATTTATTAAACAAACTAAGTACACAAGATGTAAATCTTAAATAGTACTTTATACAAACTAGTCAAATAACTCGGAAATCAAAAAAGAAAAGAAGAAATTAGAGAAAAATGTAAAAAAAAAAAATTTAGAAAGTGACTAAGAAAAAAGGAAGAATTAGAATTTAGATTATTTCAATGAACTAGACCTATTTCATTTTTGCCCTTTAACTTTTAAACGTAATGCCATGGATAAAAGGCTTTTTTAGAAATAGGTTAGCAGCATTGCGTTGTTTTATTCATTCCGAATATTCAATTGTGCTGTTATTTTTTTTCCCCTGATTTCGGTATGTTTTCATTCCTTCATTGATTATTATTAATTATTGGGAGTTTTTAATTTTTTATTCAATTTTTTTTTTCCTTTTTAGGGTTCCGTACTCAAAGGGTAACAACGGGAACCCTATTACTAAGACTTCGCTGTCCGTCCGTCCGTCACCAGGTTGTATCTCATGAACCGTAATAGGTAGACAGTTGAAATTTTCACAGACTGTGTTTTTCTATTGGCGATATAACAACAAGTAATAAAAATTAAATTAAATTAAAGGGGACCCCCATACCAGAAACGTGGTTTTTTCGGCACTTTTTTCCTCGTTTTATTCTCATTGATTATTATTATCATAAGAAGGCATTTTTTTTCAACTGACAGCATTCTTATTATTTTTTCAAATGACAGCATTATTCTTTCACATGACGCCTACTCTCATTTGAAAATATAAATAAAAAATACATAGTGCTAAATTTTGTACGATGATACGGAACCAAACTGGTGACAGACGGACAGCCCAGTTATAGTAGTAGGGTTCCCGTTGTTACCCTTTGGGTACGGAATCCTAAAAAAAAAAAAAAAAATGTGTAAAATGTATAAAGTATAGTAAAGCACAATAATTAATTAATCTCAAATGAAACATGAGATAAGTGAAATGAAAAAAAAACGTCAAACTTATTTCCGCTGTTAAAAAAAAGTGTAATATATTATTTAGTTTTTTATATTCACAGTATTGGAACCCTGATGAGTTTTCTGAAAGCATAAACGATGCCAACGAACGGAGTATTTGAAGAAACGGAATTTTACAATCTCGACCGGAATAGAACCCTCTATTATGAGTCTCCTAGGCCTTTGATTATGATATTAGGATTTCGGGGAGAAATGATATTCAGAGAAACGTTCGAAAGAATTCTGGTTTGTTATTAATTAGTATGCTGTGTCTGTGTAAAAAAATCAAAGCGCTATGCTATATATATGGATGTGGAGAGGAATCAATAAGTTGATTTTTATAGGCTGAGATACAGTCATTAAATGTTACTTCTATACTCTCCGGAGACAGATGCTATCCAAGTTGGGACTGATTGAAACAGAGGTTTTGGGATCCCGCGGGGAACCCTCGAACGTAGGCGAAATCCAGGGCCATTGTTCACCCTCCACACCCATGAGCGATCGCTCACAGGTCCCAACTGGATGCTCCTATAAATTTCAGAATTGGCCCCCAGCCCTCCTTGTCGGCATCGTGTAACTCGTCGAGGAGGCGTGAGCCAAGGAATCTGTAACGTATTCCTGAGAGTGCCGGACAGTGACAAAGAAAGTGGGTCACTGTTTCGGACTCCTCTCCACAACCCTGCATGTAGGATCATCAACAAATCTAGTCGTATGAAGGTGACCCCTGAGAGAGGAGTGCCCAATGAGAATGGTTACCAGAATCTCCTTCTAACCAAAGGCGACAGTTTTTGGCGATCAGCCCAGCTTGAAATGATTGATACATGGTTTTTTGGTGGAATCGCCACTGTAGCGGCAGGTTTCAAGTTGGGATTCATTATACTTCTCAAAATAAAGTGGGGTAAAGTAACCGTTTTGACAATTTAACTTTCTTCAATTTTGCGAAGAGCCACAATTTTCGCAGCCCAGCACAAATGTTATGAATAATTGGAATAACATAATCGCACCAGCTCATGTCTTGAGAACTTCTCTTAGGTATGGTATGACTATACCGTTTATAAACTTTGGAGGTATGCCATCTATATCATAGTTATACAGTGCGACAGATTTCGACTTTAAAGGGTTGAACAGCAATACATTTCACAATGATCACCCGGTAATTCTGCTGAGATCGCGATTACCGACAAACATTGTTTTTATGTAGTAGTAACCGTTAGGTTTCCATTACCAGATTATATAAATTATGTTATATAGCCCAGTACTTGAAACTTCTTTGTGACCACTATAAACCGCTTATAGAGCTTAAATAGAGGATTATTTAAAGGTTATCGTGACTTGATTTAGTTAACGTTATATAAATAAAGGTTTTATAAAGTGAGTAACAAAAATATTCGGGTTTCTTTAATTTAACTTCTTATATAACCCAGACTACTCCTGATTAATTTATTTTGGTCATAGCAGTGGTTGCGGTAATGTTTCGATTACCTTTATGAACTTTGTTTAAAATGGTGATGGGAACGTTTCCATAACACTTGGAATTTTCTCAGATTGATTTTTTTTAGTGATTGAAATATTAAATTAACTTTCGTTACCTTTATAAAACAGGCAAATATTTACGAAACTTATTTTGGCATAGAATTTAGATTTTTTCTTGGATTGGATTTGTATAATGTGCCTAATATTTTTACATCTTAGAATTACAATTTTTCGGCACGTATATGGTCAAAGTCAGTAAAAGTAACACTATAAAAATTAGAAATGTTAAATACATAAAATGATCTGTTTTCTTCATGTAAAAATAAAAACGGAAGCCATATATCTTCAATTTTAAAAAATTGCTTAACCGACATTTTCTTTTTTATCTGCAATTCAGAGATAAAAAATCGCTGCTTGCACTTAAATGAACAAATTATCATTATAAAAATTCAAATACTTTTATATAAACTCTAGCTCTATTATATAAACTGAATCACCCTTATAAAACTTCTAGAAATATTATATAAACTATATTATACCCTGAAAATGTGCCCCTATATATCTTTTAGTTATAATATGTTAACTTTGGTAATGTTATATATCTTATAGTAATGACAAAGTGTCTGTGTGATGTTGTTCTTATAAAAACATTTGTTGTACGCTCCTCGGTAGTGTAGTGAATAGTCTTAGTTATGAAAAAAAAGAAGTAAAATGTCATATTAAAGCGCTGACTTAAGAGGAAGGTTAAGAAGACCTATTTTGTGTCTTGTGCCAAACGCTTGGGAAAATAAAGGCATATTGAAATGGCAAAATTCGAAAAAATTGACGTTATTAAAAGTTTTAGATTTTTTATAATAGTCACCTTCGTTACTAAAATGTCATAAATCACATTATAAAACAACCCATCGCCTTTAGTCATCAAAAATTGGAAAAATTGTTTTGTGGGTTGATACGTTCCATAAGTCCTCTGTGAGCCCTATTATAGGCCTGCTTAGAAATAATCATGGTATATAAAATACAAGGTATTCCCGTTACGAACCACGACGAACTATTGTGCAAATGTATACGAAAGTACTCTCTCTCTCTTTCCTATAAAAATGTATATACATTAGTCATAAAATTACGTTACAGGCTTGTCTTCTATATAGTTTGGATATAATTGTACATTATCAGTATACATTTGGCGGTAACATCATGTATAAGAAGGTCATGGATGTAGGGACTGTATAACGGGAACTGAACTTTTGCGCACACAACGTAGGATGGGCAAAAACCAGAACTCCCCTTGGCCAGCCCTGATATATTGAAACCGGTATTGGAGAATGTTTCTGAGCAATGCTACTGCCGATATACTAAAATTGCCCTCTCGAGCTAGTTTGGACAGCATAGATGATTATGTTCAATTCAGTCGAAGGCTTTCGAAAAGCCCAGGAATACTATATCAAGGGTAGTTCTAATGGCAGTGGATACTTTCAGTACTGTAGTCTTACAGCCTGAGTGGCATGATGAAAGTATCCTATTACTCTCAACATGTTGAATTATTTGCAGGTACATGAGCTTTTCCGAGACTTAGCAGCAGTGATTACATTATCCATGTTTTTGATATCTGTCCCTGATCGACTTTATCCTTAGGGTTACAGCTCTTCAAAAAATTGTCGTGTTCTTCTGAACAGAGACATACACCTGAATTTTTTCCTACTAATGGCGCATCAGAGCAGTTTTTTCTACAGAAGTCGGTATTAATTAACTAGTAGCATTTTAATGGCAGTACATCAGTTGCAAAACCTAGTAGAAATCCATCATTTGGAAATATGTTTTCATTGAAAAGTTCTATGTCGGAATCACGATTTAATGTTTTTTGGCTATATACTCGCATGTATGTATATATTAGGATTGCGCAGCTTGATTCAACAAATAATAAACTGTTGTTATTTTTCTCAGAATATTGCTAGCCATGAATTTTGGCTGCTGTTCATAATCTATTTGAATGGAGCAGTTTGAAGAGTGAAGGCGACGGAAACCAAACGAAATATATGTTTGTTAAATTGAGAATTCTCACATATGAAACTTGTGGTTGTTCAAAATTGATACATTTTGTTGCTGGATTTGATCTCATATGTTTGATGAAGTTTTTTATAAATTCAAATATTTCATTTCCTGCCATTCATATGTATGTACATTTTATGTAATCTATTTCGTACAAAGTAGTTGTGATACCTTCTACCAAAAAAGAATTCTAGTGTAACCCATACTCGATTTTACACACAACAGCTGTAAATAGTTGAAAAAAAAACTGAAGAATTGGAAAGATATTTTTTTTTCGCTTTACGGAGTCACCGATAAGGAATTTATTACGATATTGTTGATGAACATGAAATCTTATATCATCAGGCAAACTGAATAACTGCGAGACTACTAATGTCACTATCGCGTAAATTAAAGTCAAAGTAAAGTTTTCAGCAAAAACTAAACTTCTTTTTTTTTTATTATAATTACATTTCTGGATTTTAGACATAAAAATGATAAAACAAGTTGTGATTTCTTAGCTACTGCACCATTAATATCAAAATTGGCCATGCAGTTAGGCTGTTATTATAGTCTCGCGGTTATGCAGTATCACCGATGATATATCGCCTTCTCTTCTGAGTAATTTTATAGAAATTTTAAGAGAAAAAGTAAAAAGTAAATTATCGAGCAAGTAAAAGAAAGAAATAGTTTTGCTATAATCGACAGTGCACCCCTAAGGCATATGTATCAAGGAAATTAATATGTTCTTAAGTGCTCAGATGGGTGCAGGACGCGACTTTAGAGCCCTATTTTTCTGACTCCTTTTGGACACCTATGGTCCCATTCCCCTCAAGCCTAATCTTGGGTGCATTACTGAGAGGTAACAAAACCTTTCACAACTGGTATTAATAATATAATTGTAGATTCAAACCAGTACTATGAACTAAGTAACCATGGGCATAAATTTGTTAGAGTGTGGATTAGTGTGATTATAAAATGTACATACACACCCTGTAGCAAAGAAGTAGTTGCTAAGAGGAAAAATAAATACAAACCTTTCTTTCAAAATATTTTGTTGAATAATCAATAAAAATTTAAATGTTAAAAATCTATCATCAACCCTCTCTCAACTGTCATTGATAAAGCAAAAAATTAAAAAAAAATGTACCTACAATTTCACTTTGGTGGTGGAAATATTCAATTATAAACGTTTCAAGTTTTTCTACGGAAATTAAAACTTGTGGCCTGAGATATTTCTGTGTAGAATTTTAATCATTCTTCCTTACCCGAACAGAATCCTTCGACCTTTTTTTTTAAAGGAAATTACCAAGCCGCTTGCATTTATACCTTGTAATAACAATTAAAAACTTTTAAAATTATTAATGAAATCAAAAAAACAAAAATGTTTTACCACTTTTAGATTTCTTTCACAGATATCAAGAGTGTAGAGCAGAGCTTTCATATCTGCAGTTTACCTCAATCTCTTTTTTGATTAATGCATTTCTTGGCTTTGTCCTCCTTCTTTTTCACCTTTTTAAATGTGAAATTGGTTTTATCCTTTAGATTTACATTTACACATTATTCGTGGATCTTCTTAGAACAATACTAGTTTTCATCTTCCTGTGAACTGGCATAAACAAGAAAACTATACTGACAACGGACAGCTTGAAAATTAATTTTTTTTAATTGTGTTCGGTTTATATTTTTCGATGTCACTGGAAATGGACAGAAAAAATAGTAAAAAAAAACAAAAAAACAAAAATACCCAACAAATTGAAAATAGGGAAAATTTGTATAAAAGTTTGTTCTGAATTATTACAAATTTTTGATCTTTTACTTAGATTGTCAACCTAATTAATTTCTTTTATATTTCTAAAATATATAGATTGCTTGCAGTTAAGTTTAGTGCGAATTCTTTCTTGTCACCTTCTTCACACCTCCTTTGCCGGCAGCATGCAATCACAATCAAAGACAGTTACATTTCCACACAAGGGAGGCCTTCAAAGTGCTCGCGAAAACCAATGTGTCAAAGGCTGCTGTGTCTGATGTCCTGATGGTATTCAAGTGCTGCGCCTCTTCTTTAGCTAATTCTCTACGCAAACTATTTCATCTGTTCCTATTCATCAGGAGTTCTTTCATTCAGCATGGAAACTTGCTCATATTGTAACGGCTATAATTTTTTTTTGTTGCAAGTAAAGAATATCTCTTCATGGGGTACGAGGGCTTATTCTCTCAGCATTGGGCAGCTCATTTTTTTTTTAATTCAGACTGGTTAAACGTCCAATGAATTTCTTCATTTTGCTGCAAATGCATATGGGAAAGACAAAGTTTATTTCTTCTTTGCAAAGAAAAGGCAATAAATTGAGTCCAAGCGGAAATTAAGTTCGAGACACTCAATAAAATAAACCGCACGCTTAACGTTTTTTTTAAACAAAAAAACTAGAAATGTAATTCGAGCATTTCCGATCACCCCAATAAAGGTGCTGACCGATAAGGTGCAATGCACTTGGGTAATTTTCCGTCATATTGTTTTTTCGGTATGTGGCGATCGAAACCCCACAATGTAAAGCAAATCGATGGAAGAAAGATCTTCCGCGGGAGCTAGTCCAGTTTTTTGTTTTGTTTTTCGTGTCTTGTGCGCCCTTACAGAATTTGAAAAAAAAAAAATCAAATCAGAAGGGACTCTAATATTTCCTTAAATAAAGACTGGGCATCGAGCAATTGTGCGTGCATGCCGGTAATATTGAAACGTTTATACGAGAAGTTTACATATTTTTTTATCTTTAAATTTGATTGTGGATGTGACTCGATAGTTACTGAATGACGGCATAAGCTCTTTTTTCTGCCCTCAAAGAAGGGAGTTTTGGATAAATCTAAGGTGAGGTGTGATTACTTGTTCATTGCCGGGAAAAATTTATTTAGTGAGGTTTCTTCTTTCTGTTGGCTTTGAGTACAGATATCAGGTGACAGTCTTTGGCCAGCACGGCGTGGATCAGTGCCGGAGGGAAAGGACAAAGTAACAAAGAAAAAAAAGTACAGAAATCGGCCAGTGAAGTTTGCGCAGCATCGACAGGGCCGAATCTGGCGCCATCCAAAATCATCGTCGGAGCTTGACAGCGGAACGGAGGAGAAACCAGCAAAATCTACTGATAGGAGAGAAAAGAAAAAAAAAACCCAAGAGCAAGCAGGAGAAATTTCTTATCTTTTTGTCCGTATTTTTTGTTGTTGTTTTGTTTTCACAGCGTTAATCACCAGGCCGCTGAAGCGCTTCATCGCTGGGAGATTGGCAAGTAAGTACATTTGTAAGCCAAGTATGCTAGGGGGAGGCTTGGCCCACATCAATTTGCAGAAATTTTTTTGATTACTCTGAACTGAATAAATAATCGCACTGGGTTTTGAAATTCAAGATCTACCAATACATTTATTCCTTCTTCAAAATCTCTCTGACAATTTTTTTTCATCTGTCATTCCCTACGGCCGTCCTCAACAACAAATTTAGCTAATAAGTATGGTTAGTTAGGTTAGAAATTTTATTATAATTTATTATATGTGTTGAATTATGTTAGTGTGATTAGTTCAATATGCTGGATTAATTACTTGATTAGAAATATTTTACGATTTTCCTTCCTGCCATGAGAATTTCCAGGAACAACCACGCGTATCGCTTCTTAAGTTCCTTTTTTATTTTCCTCCTTGTGGATGCCTTGATGAGAGCTGTAGGATGTCCAAACAGTTACAGTTTGTATTAAAAATCTCCAGACCGGATCGCTTGCGCAAAATTATATATAAACTTTTAGCCGAGCAGTTTCTCTTGTCCACCTTCTGACTTCCAGCGGGTCCAACCAAGAGCCAGAAAAAAACTCTCCTTTTCCGGTCTTCGTGTTTACATCTCTCCAAAATCCCAATATTTTCGCTGTTCAGCATTTGTTAGGCTTTAAATAGGGTTTTGTGGTGGTTCACATAGACTTGGTTACATTTTCTTCGCTTAGTTGATCATTTTGTGAGTTTATTCGAGCTTGTTGAGAATATTTCTTCAAAGTCGCGCGTGTAGTGTAAAATTTAAAATTTTTGATTTCTTTTATTGTTAGTTATTGTTATTTATTATTTAGTTTTGTTTCCTTGTAATTTGTAAATTTTTATTTATCGTGTGCTTATTACTAATATGAGGGATCTTGTAGAATACAAATGTATTGGCTAATGACAAATTTACACTTGTGATTCTTTTCAGCCTTACGAGGTTACCCTACGTGGAGGCGCATTACATTACATTTTCCTCCTTGGTGGGAAAAAAAAGGAAGGAAAAAAAAGTTTTTTTTTTGTTTTTTTTTTTTTGTATATGTGAACGTAAACCATTACAATTTTCCTTTAAATTTTGAAATTTCCCACTTTAACTTTTGCTCCAAAACAGTCTTAACAAGAGGTAAGGGATCGATAAGTCTTCCTTCAAGTCGCCTATAGAATACTTCTAATTATGGCTGGATACAACTACTACATCCTCAGGATGCTAGAATAGCATAAACTGAGACAATAATGCAATAGTAATTTGTAATTGGATTTACCTCAAGGGGTCAAGCTGGGCCTTGATAGTATTATACGTTTATGACACCAAATTGATATTGGGTCTCATGTATTAACTATATATAACTATTCTGTTGATGAAACCGTCGTGATTTTACTTTTTTTTTTTTACTGCTTGTCGTATACGGTGCAATAGTGAGCTCCCGAAAGCTAAACCTATTGTACCTCTTGTGCCCTTTGATATGATGAGTAATAATTATTGAACTCATAGCTAATGATAGATAGTGAGCAATTAAGTGGAGCGAAGTAATCTTGTCTACAAGGTGTAGCAAGATAAGAAAAAAAATTTTGTTATCTCTCGTCTAACAGGGAACATTTTTATAACAAATTTTGGCCAGTGCTTAACACTAAAATCGTAGCTAAGGACTGTTTTTACTAATTCATCAAAGTCCTAACATATAATTTTCTGATTAACTTATTAATTTTATTATCTAATAACTTTCGGAGAAGTTCTAGACTACAATTTTCTTTTGTTCCTAAAGTCTATCAGCGTTCGAAAATTTCACTTAGTTATGCTTAATATCTTTAATGTGCCACCAATCAATGTCATTTCCTAATTCGTCTGATAAGCGATACAATATATCTGATTTCTTATCTGATACCTTGCACTTAATAAATTTTGGTGCTAACTTTGTCGAGAATTGTTTAGCTGCATCTGACAAAACGTAACTTCGTTTCTTGACGACATCTCCGATATTGAATTTGAATGCAATCTTGCCCTGGTCGAAATATTTTTTATTAGTCTCATATGCCTTAATAATTCTTTTATGGATGTCATCATATAGTGGTTCTAATCTTTTAAGAAAATTTGTTCGGTGTGTCACTGCTGACTCTTCTATGGGATCATATAGTGCATAGTCTGATCCTGAAAGAAGAAATTCTCTACCGAAATTTAGATAAAACGGAGAATAGCCCGTAACACTATTTACTGCTGTACGGAGTGCGACCGTAATTTGACCTACTTGACGATCCCACGTTCTATGATTGTCGCTAACGTAACATCTAAGTGCCGAGCCAATCACTTTATTCCAACGCTCAGAAAAATTGTTGTGGGGGTGGTATCTGCAGTTTAACCAGAACTTCCGTATATCGTAGTCTTGGAGTAGCCTCCTGAATTCCTTTGAGTCGAATTGACGACCGTTGTCAGTTATAACAATTTCAGGAACTCCATATTCCAAGAAAATACGATTCTCCAAGATTTCCGAAACCTTTTTTGAAGTTGCTTCTCGAATAGGGAATAAACATAGGAATTTTGTTAACCAGTCGCAAACGACCAAAAGGAAGGTGTTACCTTTTGTCGACCTGGGTAAGGGTCCTAATAGGTCAAGCGCTATCAGCTGCCAAGGTCGTGTAGCTTCTTTAAATTTCCCCAAGGGACCAAAGGGCGGTTTGGTGGTTGGTTTGGATCGTAGACAAGTTTCACAGTTCTTTACATATTCTGCGACATTCTTGGATGTTTCGGGCTAATAATAGCGTTCGAGGATACGTTGTAGGGTCTTGTGGATGCCCAAAGAAAAAGGTGAATTATGGCATTCTTTTAATACTTCTAGACTTTTCGATTCGGGTACGACTAGCTTCCATTTCTTCTCATTCATTCCTCTTGAGTCATGTTTGGACTTCGTGTACAAATTTCCATTTTGGATTTTCCAGTTTTCCATATGCTGAGGATTGCTTTTCACCCTTTCCCACATCTGTAGATACCATTGATCTTGTTCTGTGGGTACGCAGTCTATTAAGTTAATTTCAGGGATTCTAGAAAGGGCGTCCGGCACAATATTGTTTTTGCCTTTCACATACTTCAATTCAAACTCGAATTGCTGTAATCGTAGGATCCAGCGTGCCAAGCGGCCGGTCACATTCTGCTGTCGAAAGAGCCACGTCAGGGGGGAGTGGTCAGTTAAAATAAAAAATTTGTACCCCTCCAGGAACGCCGAAGTTTCTCGATCGTAAATATGATGCTGAGACACTCCTTTTCAGTTACCGAATAATTCAGCTCTGCCCCCCTCAGTTTGCGGCTGACATAAGCTATTGGATGTTCAGCATCATTATCGTCCTTTTGGACTGGACGCATCGCATTGTATGTAGAATGGTTTTAAAAAGTCCGGGTGGTGAGCTCCGGCGCTTTTACTAGTTTTGATTTTAAGTTCAGGAAGGCCCTTTCAGCCTCCTGAGTCCATCTCAGTGGTTGGCGTTTTTTCCCTCCTTTTGTTAGCTCGTGGAGTGATGAAGATATTTGGGCGAAGTTTGGTATGAACCTCCTATACCACGAGACTAACCCTATAAATGGGTTTAGTTCCGTGTAATTTTTTGGACGAGGGAAATCGAGCATAACTTGCACCTTACCCGGATCAGTGCGCAGACCTTTAGAATCGACAATAAACCCCAGATATCTTAAATTGGTACGGAAAAACAGACATTTTTCTTTATTGATAGTCAGATTGGCTTCACGTAAGCGCCTCGCAACGCAGTCTAGAGTTCTAATGTGTTCATCAAATGTCTCGGTGGCAATAATTAGATCGTCCAAATAAGTAAAAATACTTTCTTCGGTTGGTCCGAACAATCTATCCATCAGACGTTGTTGGGTGGCTGGACTATTAGTAAGTCCGAACGGCATAACAGTAAATTGCCACAAGCCATGTCCAGGTACTGAGAAGGCAGTTTTTCTTTAGAAGACTCAGTCAAGGGGATTTGCCAGAAGGCGTCTTTCAGATCTATGGAAGATAAGTATTTAGCTCTATTAAGGCGACTAAGAATTTCGGAAATCCGGGGAAGAGGATATGCACATTTTTTGGTAACTGCGTTAAGCTTACGGCTGTCAATACACAGACGATCTTTCCCATTCGATTTTTTTACTAGGACTGCTGGAGAACACCAAGGACTTATTGATAGCTCTATTACTCCTAATCGTTTCATTCTGTCCAACTCTTTCCCCAACCTAGCTTGAACTGCGGGAGAAACAGAATAACCTCTTTGAACTATGGGTTGAGCATCGCCCGTGTCAATGTCGTGAGTAAGTAATCCAGTTCTTCCTAATTCGGGCCGCTCTAGGCTATCAAAATTGTGGAGACATTTCTCAATTTCAACCAGTTGCTCCGAAGTCGGTGAACGAATCCCGTTCTCTTCACTAACAATGTGATCACTGACAGTGAAACTATGGCAAGCCCATTCTATACCACATTTCCGATGCAATACTATTTGAAAGGCATCCCACACATCAACTCCGAAGATAAAATTGTGGACTAAGGTAGGTACTGCCAGAATCTTGACAACCTTCAATTTCTTCTTAAATTCAACAGGGACATCGAAATACCCTATGATGTCATGGTGAGTATGATCTACAGTTGCTATTGTGGAAGGTTTGATTTTGTGTAATGAAAGTCCCAGCATGATTAAAATGTTTATTTCTTTATCACCAGCAATAGAACCACTGGCACCTGTGTCTAGAAGTCCCTTGACAACTGAACCGAACATTTTTACACTAAGGTAAGGACGAGGGTCATCTTCGTGATTTAAGATGATGGGTTTAGTGGACTTTAATATGATTTGGCAGCAGCACTTCTGCACTTGGGTACTGCCCCCATGTAGTTTTCAGGCATACTGACCTGGGAAGAGTTAAAAGTTTGGCGTTGACCCTTGGGATTCAAAGCTAGTCTGGTTATAGAATCATCTTCGCAGACAATGGCTTGATGCCGTAAATTGACAGGATCAACTCTCTTATCAACTTCGGGTGTGCGCAGATCCCAAAAATCGCAGTTCCCAGCACAAACTGCTGAGTCGATATAATCAACGGTTATTGGATGGCCCTTTCTATGCGCTGAATCATAAGCAGGCCTTGGAAGATTACCATTTCTGTTCAAATTTTTGAAGGATACCTTATTGCCGCTTTCTCCGCGCGAGCTTTCCACAGGATTATCATTGCGTCTTACCGCGTCATTATTATTGTACGAAGGATACCGATTAAAGGGTCTGGCTTGCCGCGGTAAGTAGCTATTGTACTGTCGGTCTCTTCCCGAGTGGGAATATCTGTAAGCATTGTGCTCAGATGGAATCGCATCAGGACGGTTATGTAATGGCCGATTATGACTTGGAGACGAAGCTGAGTTGTGAAAGCTCTGGTTACTTGCGAAAGGACCATTAGTGCGTGCTTGCGCTTCACTAGCTTCTATCCTTCTGCAGGAATCTTCAAGACTATCGACTGAGTTAAAGTCTGCAAGAGCAAGAGCTCGTATGAACTTGGGAAGCAGGTTATTTCTTATTATTTTAATTCTATCCCTCTCTGAGGGGACTTGAGGTAAGCGTAGAAAGTGATCCTCCATCAGAGAAATATATTGCACTATTGACTTGGAAGATTTCTGTCTCCGATTCTTTAAGTATTCAAGCAGTTGATCAGTCTGAAGGGAAGGTTCGAATTGCCGCACAAATTGCCTCACGAAGTCCTGATAGTCTATAAAAGTATCGCGCTTTCGGCGGTACCATTTTAATGCGGAACCATCTAAGAGGTCTGAAATTGAGTGCAGCAGGTCAAATCCATTGACATACCTAGACCGGGAATAGTCAGCAACACGTTGCAGGAAACAGGAAGCTGAATCAATATCATCATCTCCAGTAAATTTGATACCCCATTTATAGAGATCGGGAGGTGATCTATTGGTCGGTAAACCGTCCCGCAGTGAACTCGATTTTACTTAAATCGCGATCAAGGGTAGCATTCATTTGTATTGCTGGCTTTTGGATATGCTCAGGTGGCTTGGACGGATCAGTATCTGGGGTATCTGTTTCCAGATTTATATTATTTATTTCCGTTTCGTATGTGCTTAAACTGGAGTTGTTTAGCGAAAAGGATAATTTCCATTCTCTGTACTGATTCGCTTCTAATCGTTGGGTCAGATTTTCAGCCTTCGTCACTAATGTATCCTTAAGGGAAATTGACTCGTCAACTTCAGTTTTGATCCTATTTAGTCGTTTTATAAGAAATCCCAGCCTAACAGTGAGAACAAAAATGTTCACTAGCAGAACAGTCAACTGTAAACTCTTCCAACAACTCCTTACAGCACTCCAAATCTTTGCTTGGATCTAATGGTGACTTAATTATGAGCGTCGAAGGATCTGAGTTAGACTCCTTTTTTAATTGTTTTGCCCACCAGAGGCATCTATGTACCGTCAATGGTATAGTTTTCGGGCGGAATATTGCGGCATTTCATCTCGTATTTTATATCCGAGTCGGAACAAAAACTGGCTATTTGGTCAAATGACATTTTGAATAATTATAATAATTGAACAAACTATTTGTTACAATGGATAACGTTCTTCAGAAAATTAAATACTTTCGCCAATAGCGAGGACGTTGTAAACTAATGAAGGAAATTTTCGTTTCTGATTAAATTATGTTAATTTCATTTCGTTTGATTACACTTTTAACGATAGTAAGTGCATATGTGTATGATATAATCTTCGTAAGTTACAAGAAATAATATGGTATAGATTCTCCGAAAATAAGTCCGTGAAAGAAAATTTTGGATGCGTTAGGTGATGTTATACTTGTGTCTACTCTATGGTTAGAAAATTCTATAACACAGTTCAGGGGACTATAATTTCAACAAGATAGAATCACTGCAGATGGTTGGAATTAATTGCGACTGCCATCTTTTAGTGACAACATGCCTTTTCTTAGAACCTGTTGGGAAATTGGAAATTGGAAAAGTTTAGTTAATATTTTCCTTACTATATTGATTACTTAGTAGTTCGCAACGTTATTAAAGATAACAAAAATTAAAATGCCGAAATCGAAATCGTTTCATTACTCGAGACGAGACCACAATGCAACACAAATTATCTCGTTACCAAAAGCAACAAAAAAAATCATATCAATTAATACAAGGTTCTAACCTTATTGAGTCCTAAAGATTTTTGGAATAATCAACCTAATAGGAGATAAGATCTCTGAGAGACCAAAATAAAAAAAACATGTAGCATCACCACGCTAACTTAATGAGCACAAAATATTAATATTATATGAGATAGATATATACTACCAAACCTAAATTAGAATTTCATATTGATTAAATTAGAGATATTATTACATGCAGAACTGCATACTTATTTCACTGAAGATTAGATGCTTAATAGCATTTAGAACCTCACAATTTGCTCTTGGCTTGGGCTGCAATTCATTACAACAAAATAGTCTAATCTGAGTGTATGATCTGAGTGGAGGGAAAAGAAGGAAAAATCTAATCGTGATATTCAGCAAAATAGTTCAATATTGTATACTCTAGTTAAATGGAAATAACTTCAAATTTTTTTTTTTTTTTATATAATGATATTGGATGGTTGGCACTATGGGATTTAATTAGCAATTCTATTATGAGTTGTATTCTTTTATAGTTCACAAAAAACTAATGGGAACACTCTATCTACAAGTGTGGACCTGAATCAAAATTTTCTTGGTTGTCAATCCGTTGCAAAAGAACGCTCAAATTTATTGAATGCAAATTTACGAAAGGCACTAGCGATAAGATAATTATTAGTTTGTGCTATTATGCGAAATTCAACTTTAATGGATAACCTAATAAAATTGCCCAATATGCTTCCCCAATTATTACGAAGAGATATGTAACTCGTTGCTACTCGATTAGCAATAATGAATAATAATAAAATAAAATTTTCCATTAATATATTCAAACACCGAAAATGTCGGCTACTTACTCTTTAAGGGAGCCTTCCTTAAGAACAACTGACTATTTAACGAGGGAGATGGTTGATAGCTACAGGTTCCACTTTACTTGCGCAATTAAATCAAGATAGAGCAAACTTAATTTTCTTACCTTTTAAAATAATCTAACCTTGGCGTTGATCGCCTTGACTGTCACTAGGGCAGCTGGTCAGCTGCTGTAACTATATTTGTGCTTACAACAGATATAGCACTAAAAAAAAACTCAAGAATTGGCCTTGAAATAATCGGGTTCAATCATTAAAACACAATTGACAAGAACAATAATTTTTCAATAAATTTCGCCTGATTATAACTCACTTGCTCACTTGCGGACAACACCCGATTTTAAATTTAGGTAGTTATAATTGCACTATCAGATCTTTGTGGGATTAATACTTTTACGAGCTGTGGTCGAATGACTGCTCCCGTACTTATGATAAGACTGTTTGGTTGCTGCAAAATTCTGAATTCTCCACCATAAACAATGGGATTCAATGATGAAAATACACACTGCAAGTAACAATTTTGTTATAAGCGTAAATCACTCTGCTTTTAATAAAAAAAAATTTTTGTAATAGTTTAGCCTCTAGAAAATATTTGGTTCGTATGTTTAATTTCATTCTTTGTTAGCTATATTCACTGGGAATAGTCCAAATTTCGTTTCTCTATTTTGTTCTTTCCCTTTCTTCCCCGTGACCGCCAAGGTCTGATTCAAAATAAATTTTAGATTTTCTCAGAAATTAATTTGGAAAATGTAATATATTCCATCGGAAAATTAAGATCCCGGTTGAGCCCTCAAAATGTAAGCCAAGTATGCTAGGGGGAGGCTTGGCCCACATCAATTTGCAGAAAAATTTTTGATTACTCTGAACTGAATAAATAATCGCACTGGGTTTTGAAATTCAAGATCTACCAATACATTTATTCCTTCTTCAAAATCTCTCTGACAATTTTTTTTCATCTGTCATTCCCTACGGCCGTCCTCAACAACAAATTTAGCTAATAAGAATGGTTAGTTAGGTTAGAAATTTTATTATAATTTATTATATGTGTTGAATTATGTTAGTGTGATTAGTTCAATAAGCTGGATGAATTACTTGATTAGAAATATTTTACGATTTTCTTTCCTGCCATGAGAATTTCCAGGAACAACCACGCGTATCGCTTCTTAAGGTCCTTTTTTATTTTCCTCCTTGTGGATGCCTTGATGAGAGCTGTAGGATGTCCAAATAGTTACAGTTTGTATTAAAAATCTCCAGACCGGATCGCTTGCGCAAAATTATATATAAACTTTTAGCCGAGCAGTTTCTCTTGTCCACCTTCTGACTTCCAGCAGGTCCAACCAAGAGCCAGAAATAACTCTCCTTTTCCGGTGTGTTTACATCTCTCCAAAATCCCAATATTTCGCTGTTCAGCATTTGTTAGGTTTTAAATAGGGTTTTGTGGTGGTTCACATAGACTTGGTTACATTTTTTTCGCTTAGTTGATCATTTTGTGAGTTTATTCGAGCTTGTTGAGAATATTTCTTCAAAGTCGCGCGTGTAGTGTAAAATTTAAAATTTTTGATTTCTTTTATTGTTATTTATTGTTATTTATTATTTAATTTTGTTTCCTTATAATTTGTAAATTTTTATTTATCGTGTGCTTATTACTAATATGAGGGATCTTGTAGAACACAAATGTATTGGCTAATGACAAATTTAGACTTGTGATTCTTTTCAGCCTTACGAGGTTACCCTACGTGGAGGCGCATTACATTACACATTTACGACAAATTAATTGTAATGTGAGTAGATTGTTTTGTTTTTTTCCCTTCTCCTTTTCTTCTCGGGGTTATAGGCTAATTCTATATTTCTTCCTCTGTTCGTTTATTTCAACTTTTTTCTATATATATATACATATATTAGCAATGAATTCGGAATTGGCGATCTCTTTTTTTTTTCTTTTCTCCATAGAAATCTAAATTAGTACATTAGTATATTAACGTAGTTTTTTTTCTTTTGCGGAATATTATATTATAATGAAGTAGTTTTTTTTGTTTTGCGAAGTATTCCCGGATAGTTAGCACTTATATATATATTTGTAGACATGTAAGCTACCATCATACTTCCACTTAGCGATCTTTATTTTTTTTGTTTTTTTTTTTATTTTAGATTCCTAGAATAATGCACTAATGTAAGGGTTAATTTAGATTAGCGAATTCTTTCATAGCGATTTTTTTTCCTTCTTTTTTTAATGTTTCTTTGACATATACTTATACATATATACATACTCACGTATTAGCTTGAATATACGCTAGTATAGTGACGTAGTTTTTTTTTCTTTATATCTATATATACGCGTCATGATTATAAATATATAGGCTAGTGCAGTAACTTAATGTTTTTTTTTAATATATCTATACCTATATACCCGGTTATGTTCATGAATTGATTTACAAATACCCATATATTACATGTTTGACTAAATGTGTGACCATTTATACTTTTGTGCGTGTTCGGGGAAATAAATAAATAATAATGGCCATGTGCTAAGTTTCATGTTATCGTTTGGTGTCGGGTTTGATTAGGGTTTTGGGGAGGCTCGAGATGCCGGGGGGGATAAAGTAACTGGCAGGCTCACCTAGGAGTATGAAGAGGGAAGTGGCGGGTGATGCAAGTAGCCAGGGTGTCCCACCATTCTTGGTGGTGTTCGTTTCCTATCTTAAGCCTTTTATTTTTTTTTATTTTTGTGTTTTTTATTTGTGTCCACCTCTTTCTATCTTCCAAGGGTACAGCAATAGGTGGTTGATCGGAGAGCAAAGAACCTACCCAAGCCCTGAGCTTGAGCCGGCAAAAGTCTGTACCTGCTCATCTAAAGGTCAACTTCCATTGTCCCTAAATACCAACCAAGGGCAAAAAGTAGCCATAGCAAGTCATCTGTCTCGCTGAGTTCGAAGGTCGGGAAGCGGCCACGCTCAGAGGTGAACATGACTCGCTAGCCGGTTACAATATTCACTCAATATCTAAAAAAGGAGAGGCAAGCGATTTCTGAAATTATAGACGAATTGCACTTATTTCAATTCTTCGCAATTGTTTGGAAACACTCATCAACATTCAATTGATGAAATATCTAAAGGCTAACCAACAATACGGCTAGCGAGCTGGAGATTTACTAAGATTTCATCCCAAGTGTTGGATCCAATGTCTCCATAATTTTGGTAAATCTTCAATCATCGCATTAGATATTTGAAGATTTTCGATAGAGTCTGACATCTTGCTGTTTTAGCTAAAGTTCCAGCATTAGGTCTAGACCCTCTCTTCTTAAAATGGATGGAATAGTTTGCTCTATTGCCGTTCAATCCAAGATGTATTGGTGGAGTTACATATAACCGTTTTATAATCAATGTCAGTATGTGGCAAGGCTTTACTCTCTCTCTCCTAGCATTTTTATCATTTGTATTAATGATCTGCTCGCTTTCCTTTCAATACTATTCATTGTTTTGCAAACGGCAACATCTTTGATTTCGCGTACTCTCTTTACGCTATAGCTGACTCGGATGGGAATGTTGTAGTTCAAAAATGTAGGTATATGTTTAGTCCACTAAACAATGACCTTATAACAATACTCGCTTGGGGCACAGCGAATCGGGCTTTGTTTACTTTTTCCAAAACGCAATGTTATCTGTTGTCATTCAAATGTACCCCAACACCAACTTAACCCATTTCCGTCGATGGAGTAGATAACTCGAACTCGCCATCCTTCAAAATCCTAGGCATTGAAATATGCAATAAACTCACATTTTTGGTATTGCCAAAAATGCGATGAAGTAGGGGAACACCGGGAATAATGACGAACCATTTATCTCTAGATTTTTCTTAAAGCCATGAGTAAATTTCTTCAAATTTTTAATATACCAATATAAAGTAGGATCAATCAGGGACAAAATGTGATATATAAATTTCTTTTGTATTTATAGACCTCGAAAGAATATTCTTTCTCGGTTTTTGCGCAACCAACGTCCAAAAAATTCACAGTGTGCGAAATGCTAAACACACTAATTGTTGGAGTCATTTTTCTTGACAAAGAAATTTCTTCTAATGTAAAATTATGTAAAAAGTTGATAATGCAGACATGCCCGTAAAAAGTTACCTCGTCATTATGACCCGCACAAATTCGTAACTATGCCCCACCACACATTTATCGAAAACTTGTATGAAATCTATCTTATCCCGACGAACTGCACACCATGAATACACTAGACTTTCTCACCATTAAATCAAACGACTAAGATATTCCCTCAAACACAAACTCTGACAAAGCTAAAAATTTTGCGTGTTCTAATTGCAAAATTCGTCTGCTTTTTCCTACAAAACATAGACTAATATAAAAAAATATTGATCATATACATATTGGCAATTAACCTGCATCCTGGGAATCATGGTGCGAGTTTAGAATAAAGCTGATTACAGATAATATTCATCTGTCACTATGCCCAGTTCGTCAATGAAATGTCATTAAATGAAAGCTAAGAAGCAATGATTAAAAAATAAACTAGGCATTTATGGTAATCACTAATAACAGGTGTTCAATGAAATGCCTTCCTTGATTGTTTTTTTTTTCGTTTTACATGTATGAGTATGATCCATTTAGGAAACAGCCAATTCATTTTTAATTATAATAATACATTTGTATCCAAGAGATGCTTATTCGTTAATGAAATTTAAAAAAATATTCCGTTGATTAACGGTTACGCATCTTATCTTATTGTAAACACTCGTCACTATGTCCCGTAAAACTCGTCAATATGCTCCGTAAAAATATTTATCTTGAACCAATATGAAATTTATTATTATCTCGTCAAACCGCACACCATAAATATCTAGACTTAATCATCATTCAAATCAAAAGTCTAATATAATCCCTCAAACACAATCTTTGGCAAGCTGAAACTTTTGCTTGCTCTAATTGCAAAATTCTTCTGTTCTTTTCGTACAACGAACATAGACTAATGGGAAAAATATGTTGACCATATGTTGGCAATACTGAAGCCTGCATTCTGGGTATAATAGCTTCGTCATTATGCCCCGAGCACCCTGGGCTTCTCGCAAAGATGCAAGAAATATTTAACTCCAAATCTACAATTTCATATGAAGCCTAGATTAGAATATAGTTCCCATATTTGGGTAGAAACTGGACGCACTGCATTGTCCGCGTAAGATTAAGTCAAAAAGAAGGGGTTTCGAATCATTAATGATGACATACGTCAAATTCGGCCGTACCGGGAATTCCGCGAATTCTTCATAAGCAGTACAGTAAGAATGTGGAACCGGCTTACCTTACCATGCCGCTCCTCTCCCCCACCATTTATGAGCCGCAAACATAGAAGCGAAATGTACACCGCCACTTTCTTGACTTCTTCTTTCCAGCCAAGATACTGCTACGGAATCATAGGGTATTCCCTGAGTTTTGGAATAATCATAAAAACAAAGTATGTTTATGTTGACTTAATATGGAGATGTAAATTTACTAGGATATAAAGCGCATTATTTTGCTTTATCTAAAAAATATGTGAACAGTTTTTAAGTCGGAAATGTAAATTTATTTACCAATAGGTAATATACAGTTTTACATATTATGATAAATATAAAAAATATAGGAATGTAATTTTACATCAAAGTTGTAAGATTATGCGACACTTCCATGTGTGCTTATAGGAATGGCTAGTTGACTTTGATTCAGCATAATAAGCCAAAGTTTCGTCACTGGTCAAGCACCGACTGGTTGTTTTTATTACACTGCCTCTCTCAAGATTTTCACTGACTTCTCTAATTATACATTAGCTGCATCTCTATTCGCAGACAACCGCATCGAAATTACAGCAGCGGTGGTTAATTCAATAGCACTTCGAGATTAGATGAGATCATCGACTCGTCGCCTTTTTGTTTCCACTGAGGAGTTTTCAAAATCTTTCTTTAGTCTGCCTGTAAACTTTGATCCTTTCGATGTTGATGGATGTAGTTTGTACCGAGATACATCAATCTTCACGTCTTATCTACTCAACTAATCTGAGAAATTATTATATTATTGTCTCTCATTGCATCCGCAGTTATATAAGATAGATCAATCTTCGATGAAATGAACTGAAACAGATGAGAGTTTCTTTCATCCTTTGATTGATTCACCCATTCTTCAAATAAATCCTTTTTTGAAATGGTATGAGCGCAAACTAGAAATACGAAGAAGAAATTAGTTGTGCATCATTGTCATCATTTAAAAGGTTAGAAGATACCTACAATAATATATAAAACTTAGCTCGGGGACATCGAGAGACATTTAGCTTATCATCGTTCAAAATTATTTAATCGGGAAGGATTTATGTTTTATTAGCGATAAATTTTTATACTTTTTATACAATTCACTCAATCACAATGCACTCAAGATGCGATCACTACTGTCGCTATAATTTGCATTCACAAGTGAGGTTACTTGCTTAGTTAAATTTCGGACCCTCTGACTTATCACTAGGCAATGTTTGTGCAAAAAAATTGTTAGAATTGTTTCCTGGGATTAGTTTTTTGTTACTTTTATTTCCTAGAAATAATGCAAGAGTTACTTTTGTCCTTCTAGGGAACTACAGTGCGGGTCGCATTTTGGCTTGTGGACTGTGGCCGCGAATGTAACCTTGGCAATACATTTCCATTGCTTCAGACATGTGCATCAACCAGTGCCCTGTGGCTTGTGGCCGTGAAAACATTTTGGGCCCGACAGTTTGGTTTGCGGTTTTTGGCGCTGGTTGTGTCATTGGAATGTATTTTTTCGAAAATAAAGCTAGTGCAACTGTTGATACACACGGTAAAAATATTAGGAGTATTCCCTAAATTTAAGATACGTTTTTCCCTAAAAATAAATGTAATTTTCTCTGATAGAAAGGCAAATTAAGCCCAAATGAATGGAACATTTAATGAATTTAGGTATCTGGCGCCGAAATGTTAAGCTCACTTGGATATAAGGAAGAGAACTTTCAACGAATTCGGTATTATGCTACATTTTTTATGGAAATATATTTTCGTTTATATAATTCACACATTGTTCTTGAAAACAAGTCATAGGTATATTGTTTTTCAATATTTTGTTTAAGCACGCCCAGTGCACCAATATAACTTCCATACTACTTAGTAGTATGGGCCATAAGAAATGAGCTATTCAGCTCATTCTCATGTTTTTAAAAGGGGTGATCTTCTATCAGCTTCACCTATGGTGGAGAGTGGTGCGGTGCGATCACTTGTTCCCTACATTTTAGGGAATATTCTCTAAATTTTAGGGAATACTCCCACATTTTAGGGGGATTAAACAAAACAACAATTTAAAACTCCCCTACCTACATTTTAAGGGAATTCTCCCTACATTTAAGGGAATGCTCCCCACATTTAAGGGAATGTTCCCTACATTTAAGGGAATGTTCCCTACATTTTAGGGAATATTCCCTATAATGTAGGGAAAACCATAAGAAAAAATATAAAAATTACCTACATTTTAGGGAAGATTCCCTAAATTTTTGGGGGAAAAACCTACCTACATTTTAGGGATAAAAACCTAATCTTAGTTTTCCAAGGTGGAGCTTTCCCTAATTTTATCTACAAATGCCTAACCTGTGTGGCACAAATTGTTGCCACTCACTTTAAGGAATTATTTTTTACTGTGTACATACACACAAATCAAAAAGTCTCTAGAAATTTGACCTCTTTAAAGATTTTTTGCGTTTCCGAAGTGTATAAATGGGTCTCAGCATCTCTAGAGGGAGATCAAAAAAGTGGTTTCTGGAGGCCAAAGTCTCTCGTTTTCACCTTTATAGTAAATACTGTGCGTTATCGTGAGATGCAGACTGAGTTTTCTTTGGCCTGAAGTGGATGCTTTGAATGTGTACGATCTTTATTTTCAACAGGACGACGCAGCGTTCATATCACACAAATGGTAAAACTTTCAGGCTATTGCACAAAAAGTTTCCCTGTGCATGTAATTTTGCAAAGGGGACTCCATTGGCCGCACAGATTATTTATATCAAAGATAAAATGTGTGTTAATTCTCCAGCAACCATTGAAGCGTTGAAAGACAATATCCTGAGTTATTTTTCACCAAATAGGTGGGCAATTCTGCGAAACCGTGGTGGAAAATTTTCTTAAATCAATAGTCATGTAAGTAGTCATTTGGCAGGTATTGTCTTTCATTACTAATTGCATGGTTTGGAAATGCCTGTATTTCTTTCAAATCAACAATCATATAATATTTAAACAACTTTTCAAAATATTATACTATAAATTATAGAGTAGACCGATATCCAAATCTAAATTAGAGATTGATTGCTTCCTTTCAGACGAATTATCTCACAAGTGCGACTATGTACAATCTACGTATTCATAGCCACGGTATACCATAAGTCTCGACGGTGAATATACATTATTTTCAGCAATATTTAATATGATTAATTAGCTTCCATTAAGGCACACTTTGAATAGCCTACTTTCTATACAGATGTCCGAAGCTATAAGCGCCCACATACGAACGAAAGGATTGAACAATATTGAAATTTTGTGGGATTTACCCAGACAGAAAAAGACAAATTTCAGGCTATCAGTCAACAAATGCTTTAGATAAGAATATCGATTCTGTTACTATCAATTTCAGGACAAAAAAAATGCATATACAAGTTTTGTATAGTTTATCGCAACATGAAGGGTGCTGGATTTAATCTGCAAAGCATACATATGTATGTAGATGGTTTTCAAACCTTTAGCCAGCTTTATGTAAATAGGTGTATAAAGTTAGTATACATATTGGTTACATATCTATATACCTATGAAGAAGTAGATTCCGCCACTGCCACAAGCATTCGATTCCAACTTTTCAATTTTTGTTCTTGGAAATAGTTTCATGTTTCAATTATTGAGTGCATTTCCAAGGCAGATATAAGTGGAAATGTCTTTGTAAGATAAATCTGCATCTGTTAGAAATTTGAAAACATGAGCAAAACATTTTTAATCCTTCGTCTTTATGTGCCAAAGGGGAAAATAATTCAAAGAGCGTCATGGTGTCGTTCGTACCAATTAATAAAATAAAATAATTATAACGCTCAACTAAATACGGAGAAAATATCCCTAAGACACTAATTGGGACTTAACCAAAATCCTTCCTAATGGGCTTATGTAAATAGTTGCGATTGCATTGCATGTGGTGGCTCATTGTATACCTTTGTTATATTCTGGTCAAAGACTTAATCCCAAATGCGTTCTTAACCTACCACGCTATTAAAATAGATGTGAATTTGTTACGTTGCTCTAAGTATGTAAATAATTGTGTAAACTGTGTAAATAATTTAAAAATTTATTAAAACTACAAGCCACTAGCATTTATTTTCAATGTATGGATTATCATAGAATTCGATAGTACTCTGCTCGCCTCTTCTTCAAAAAGATTTATTGGAAGTGTCCCAATGAAACTTTGAAAAATATTCTGGTTCCCAAATTCCAAATTTCCTTCCTCAAAACATCAAAAATGTAAATCTAGTAACTGGACGTGTCGGACCCTTTCAGAGAAATAACTCCGAAAGTCATTATTATGTAAATGTGATGAGAGTAAAATTATGCTATTAATGTGACATCAAAGTGATTTCGGCTTATTCTCAATTCGCATGATCCCCACACTTACGTGGAGTGGACTCGGTGCGAGGAGAAACAATCAGAATATAATTTTTCAAAAGCGTTAAATAACTATGCGCTAAGTTTATTGCAGCGGTTCTAATAAATTATCTATAACCCATATCGATAGATGCTTTTCAAGCACCCCAGTAGTTATATTTTGAAGAAAATAGGCAACTGCAGCAGTGAACTGCGTCGACGGTGCGAAAAGGAAGATGAAACCTCGAAGCATGTTATATGTTAACTGCCGCTCTTTCAACTTTAAGGATGAAAATCACTGGAGAAACATCTCTCCAACTAAGGTTTGCAAGCTAGCTCCAACGGCTCGTAAAAAAGGTAGATTTAGCTTCACCACTCTAGTGGAGGGCACAATAGATCAACTCTGATCGCGGTGTCTGCATGGCCTTAGTGGCCTAGTCTCGCCTACTCTTAACCTCTAATTGCAGTGTTTTGGCCCCTGCTTTCAAATTAAAATAAAAGAAATTAAAGAAATGATCATAGTCAGGTCGCAGTTTGCTTGTATTTTATATACTCTGTTTCAATCAAATCTGTAAACAACTTTGAAATTTTCTAATTTCTCGAAAACGAAGGCAATGATAAATGCTTTTCAGAATGTGGAAAGATATTCAAGATTGTTCTAACTTACTGGGTAAGTTGTTGGTAATAACAGCATTTGAACTCTGTAATGAAATTTCTAGGAATTTGCACAATACGCAAAAGGAAAATTCCAAATTCGTTTATAATAGCGTGTATTATTCGTCGCCTTCATAAAACTTAGAAATTATTCTTTTGAGGTGCAGCAATTTTAGAAGAAAACGTTTTTCTGGTATTTAAGCTCTTTCTTGAAACCGAAAACCGGGAATATCTTAAACATTGGTAAAGGAACATAGATAAGATTTTTATAGAATAACAGGATATGGATTTGATTTTCCCGAGTTACATATGAGTACGTTAGATGGCCAAAAAAGCACATTCGCGATTATGGAATTACGGCGACATATAAATTACAAATAAGCTAAATGAAAATATCAATAATTACTCATTTGTTGAGTTGCCCCCGAGCGACTGTACCTTTTTCTCATCAATATCATATTTCAATATGTCTCTGCTCTAAAGTAGAATTCCCCTATCCAACTTGAAATTCCCCTCAAGAATTTACAATTTTCTCTCGCCCGCGCGCCTTGATCATATTTGCCTGTCGACAACCGAAATGCTACCTAATACCGGAAACAGACTTGCAATCTCAATATTGATATATGTATTGCCATTAAATCAATTGCAATATGAAATATCAATTTTAGAGACACCCTTCCGGTACTGAGAAATTAATTAGAGAACCATACTTGATTTACCACTTGATTTGTCATTTAATTTGTCAGTTGACTTAAGAATATTCCCCCAACGTCAAAAATGTGAGCAATTATTGTGAAATTACTTCTCTATATGTGTGAGATCTAGTCTCGAACGTAAGGAAGGGATTGCCGGTTTTGATGAACAACTCAGTCTTAAAATTCAATATATAAAATTTTTATTAATACTTAAATTTGCTTAACCTAAATATCGCAATAATTCAATAATTCAATGGTCTAAAACTATCCTACAAACTAATATTAAATTCAATATTAAAACTTCAAATATAAAAATAAATTCACTAATTCAGCACAACTCCGCAGTTCGCCACCCTTGATTTATTTATTCTGAAAAGAAGAAGAAGCAAAATGTCAATCTTCTATGGACAAATTAAAATTTTCTGAAATAAATTTCAAAGGGGTGTTACGTCTAAGCACGCGGAAGTAAAAAACTTCTAGAGAATTCTACACACGGAAGTAAAAAACTTCTAGAGAATTCTAGCACTCAGGTTATCCCTGATCAGAATTATCTTCTGTGTAATGGGAAAGGAAATTCGGGTTATCCCTGACCAGAATTATCTTCCGTGTACTGTGAAAGGAATTTCAGGTTATCCCTGACCAGAATTATCTTCTGTAATAAGGTAGGAAACACAATTCTTTTTACTCAGATTAGCTCTGATGCAGATCAACTCTGCCAAAAGAATGGTGCCATCTACTGAATTTCATCGGCTTTATATAGCCGCTGTAACCAGTTACGAATTCTTGCCTCTTGGTGTTGCCCTAGCAACGATTGATGCGATGTCTGAATGTACCACAGACAGCTGGCTGACGTAATGTCACTTGATGTCATCGACAAATTTGTAAATATACGGAGGTAAGTAGACTGTGGTATATTTTATGGAATTGTGTTGTTTATTTAATGATTTTTATATATATTGTTTTAGATAAATGGCAGAGGAGGAGCAGTAGCTTTTTGTTGAATGAATAATCATTCAAAAAATGACTGTCGAATGCGAGTTGATGTGCTGGAGGATCTAATTAGATTAGTATTATTTGTATATAAAATAAATTTGAATAATACTTTGTGTCTTCTTTCTTTGTTTTTAGGTAGATTTGGCATCGATGTTCCTTTTCCTTTTCATCTTCATAGTAACATCTCCAGGCAGAGCCCATTTGCAGAACGTTTTTGCTTCCCTGATGACGTTCCATGGCGTATTTATCGATTCCAGCAGTTTGATGACGATTGGCGTGGCAATAATTTTTCCAATTAAATCCTTTGGAATTTCTATTTCTGCTTTCTCTGATGCTTGCTTGGTACTGGGTGCTGGATGATCTCTGAATTCCTTCGGAGGAGTAATCGGGACATTCATCAATTGTTCCTCTGTTTTGTTCGGTGATGTTTTGCTACTAGATTTTTCAGCTGAAGTCTGGACAATACTAGATGTACTGGCAGTAGGTGTCACCTCGACGAGATTTCCTGGCAAACTTGGTAGTGTCTTGCCTTTGCCTTTGTCATTTGTCCGTGGGCATGCTGGATGAGTTGGTGCCTCTGGACAACGATTACGTGACCTCGGTCTGAATTGTTTGCTGCTGACTGTTGTGTACACTTCAGGCAGACTTAATGGTACAGATCGTTTTCCAGTAGGTAGCCTTGGTTGAGTTTGGATCCGGACTTCTGGGAGGTGATCTTTCGCTCTCGGCTTAAATTTCAGGCTATCGTTTGGTTTCGATTTGGTCTGCAATCTTTTTAGATTGGATGTGGCTGGCATGGACTCGAAGGGCCTGCACAATCTTTTCACTGGCACGATCTCGTGAGGTGGTGGCCGAACTACAGCCGATCGAACTTTTCGTGCCTTTTTCGGAGTTGGTGGCAGTGGGCTGATAGGCCTGATTGGTTTGAAGGGAGCCAATAATTCAGGTGGAGTTGGAGATAGACCAGCATCCACAGAATCCAAGGATTCCGAGTTAAAAATTTCCAATAACTCATCCATGGTAGAAGAAAAGTACAAAAAATAAAAGAAATGAAAAAATAAAAAAATGTAAACGAACTCAAAAAGAAAAAACCACTGCGCGCACTTGTCAACTTTCAAACTTGAAGTGACTTTTGGCGGATTTTGGAATCGTTTATATTTGAATCTAACGGGTATTTTGGCATTTGGTACTGCCAGAGAGTAGAAGATATTGGTGGGGATATTTGATTGTCAGGAGTTTTTTATGAGCGGGAGAGGACAGATTTTGGATTTTGGCCGAGTGAGAATATTTTTTGCAGTTTTGATGGTTGCTGCTCTGACCAAATTATTGTGGCCATTTTCCAAGTGGGATTTGGTCTTCTTTTATTAAAACGAGAGTTCCGATTTTTAAGTTTTCCTTTTCTGTTTGCCATTTCTGTCGTTGGTGTAATGTTTGCAAATAGTCTCGTGACCATTGTTTCCAAAAGTTATGAGAGAGGGATTGGATATACTGCCATCTCTTGAGAGGATGTTGTTGAGGGTTAAGTGGGGAAGGTTCTACTATGGTGAGACTATGACGACCAGTGAGGAAATATCCGGGAGTGAGGATATTATAATCGGTGGGATCATTGGATAAAGGAGAAATGGGTCTTGCGTTTAAACATGCCTCTATTTGAACTAAAATTGTATATAGTTCCTCGTATGTGAGTTTTGCATCCTTGATTGTTTTATAGAGATGGCGTTTAGTAGATTTTACACCAGATTCCCATAAGCCTCCAAAGTGAGGTGCTGCAGGAGGGTTGAAGTGCCAAGTTATGCCTTGGTTGGCAAACTCGCTGGCTAATTTGCTTTCAATTGTTCTGATAGATTTCTCTATGTCTGATTGTAGAATTCGATTTGCTCCTACGAAATTCGTTCCTTGGTCTGAGTAGATGTGTGAGCAAAGGCCTCTCCGTGCAACAAATCGCTTAAGAGCGGCTAGAAAGGCTGGTGTAGATAAGTCAGAGACAAGCTCTATGTGTATGGCCTTAGTGGCCAGGCAAACGAATAGACATATATATGCTTTAGTAGTTTTCGCTCCTCTTAGTGTAGACGTCTTCATATCAAGCGGGCCTGCATAATCTACCCCAGTATGTTGAAAAGGAAAAGATGTGTTGACTCTAGGAGCGGGTAGAGAACTCATTAATTGAGTACTAGGTCGTGCATTGAATCGAAAACAGTTGACACATTTGTGGATGCGATGTCTAATTGTATTGCGGGCGTTTAATAACCAATAATGATTTGTTATAGTACTTAATATTAGTTGGGTGCCTCCGTGTAGAGTATATTGATGTATATGGTCTATAAAAATATTGGTTATGTGATGATTATTGGGAAGAATTATAGGGTGCTGTTGGTCGTAATTCAACTGAGAATTTGTGAGCCGACCTGCAACTCGTAACATATTTTCAGAGTCAAGTTTGGGATTGAGGGAGAGAATTCGACTCTTTTTAGGAAGGGGCAAATTCTTCTGTAAGTGAGTCATTTCGGTGGAAAAGGTGATATTTTGGAGAAGTCTAATTAAGCATTTTTCTGCCTTTTTTAGCTCCGAGACTGTTAAATATTGAGTAGTGGACTGTATTTTGCGCATGCTGTTTATGAATCTGAGACAGTATGCTGTGATTCTTACGGTTTTTTGAAATGATGAATATTTGTGTAATAAGATTATTTGTTCATCGATGATTGTAGTGAACACCTTTGGTTTTTTGGACTCTAGTTGAGTATGTTTATCTTGTGATTGTTGAGGCCATAGATCCTCATTTTGATGTAACCAGTCTGGGCCATTCCACCACATTGAAGTAGTGACCAAGCTGTCTGGCAAAATTCCCCTTGATGCTACATCCGCTGGATTGCTCTTGGAGGGAACGTGCTTCCAAGAGACTTGTGGCATATTTTCGTATATTTCGGTTATACGATTGGCCACGAAAGTTTTCCAGGTTGAGGGATGTTTACGAAGCCATGACAAGACTATATTGGAATCTGTCCAAGCTATTAGTTTGACTCTTTCTAATTCCAAATCGATGGTTACTTGTTTTATGAGTCGAGAGAGCAGAACAGCCCCACATAGCTCTAAGCGTGGGATTGAGACTGGTTTGATTGGAGCGACCTTAGTTTTTGCTGTTATCAATTGTACTTTGGAGCCCTCGTTTGTCTGTATTTTTAAATATAGAACAGCTGAGTACGCATTATTGGATGCGTCACAAAAGCCATGGAGCTCCATATCTGTTGAATTAGGCATGTAACCTAGCCAACGTGGAATGTGGATGTCTTGAATTGTATGTAATTGATTTTTAAAATAATTCCATTCTCTTGATATTTCTGTGGATACAATGTCATCCCAATCGCATTTTGAGAGCCAAAGTTTCTGAATTAAGATTTTTGCCGTGATTATGGATGGAGCCAGCCATCCTAATGGGTCGAAGAGAGATGAGACTTCGGATAATATTATTCTCTTTGTATATGTGGTTTTTGGCTCAGGAATGTTAACTTTGAATGAAAAGCAGTCTGTGGTTGGATACCAATGGATGCCAAGAGTTTTTATGGACTCGTGTTCTGAAAGTTCTAGATTCGCTTTCAACTCTCGATGATTTAATGGTATATTAGTTAAGAGATCATAATGGTTGGCAGTCCATTTGCGCAGGTTGAACGTCGCTTTTGCTAAAACTTCAATGAGTTCATGTTGTAGTTGTTGTGCCTCATTCAAAGTATGTGCTCCTGAGACCAAATCATCAACGTAGAAGTCTCTCATAATGCTCTTCGCTGCTTGCGGATAATTACTTGCTTCGTCCTTTGCTAGTTGCTGTAGAGTTCTGATGGCGAGATATGGTGCTGGTGTAGTTCCAAATGTGACCGTAGTCAGAATATAATCTTTTAATTTTTCATTTGGACTGTCTCTCCAGATTATTCTCTGATAATTCTGGTGTCGTGACGTCATTTGAATCATTCTGTACATTTTTTCTATGTCTGCTGTAAATGCAAACTTGTACAGGCGCCATCTCAGTAGGGTGGTCCATAGCGTTGGCTGGATTGTAGGTCCAACTAGTAACTGCTCGTTTAATGATTTTCCATTTGATGTACGAGCTGAGGCATTAAAAAACAACCCGGAGTTTTGTTGTGGTACTCTCTTTGAGCACCGCATGATGTGGGAGATAATAGAAAGTGGTGTCATCATGTGAAATACTTTCTGTTGGTGTAAGTGCGATAGGCCTCATGTGGCCGAGGTGAATGTATTCATTTATGCACTCCTTGTATAGTTTGTGCATTGTTGAATTATTCGATAATCTTTTTTCTAGTTGGACAAATTGTTTGACAGCCATGTTTCTGGACTGTCCAAGTTCGGGTGAATCTCTGGTCTTGAAAGGTAAATTTACTTCATATTTGCCAGAGGGTAATCGCTTAGTTGTCTCTTGATAGAGTTGTTCGCAGAGTTGATCTTCTGGTGATAATTTTGATTGGGTGCTACATTCTTCGAGCTCCCAAAATTTTCGTAATTGATCGTCCAACGTAGTGTTTATGGTGGTGTGGGTGGATAGCACGGTGGTGATAGTGCTTTTCGTCTCTGGTACTGCTCCAACCAGAATCCAGCCCAATTCTGTGTTTTGGGCTGTGGGTGTATTGCTAGGTCCTCTTTTAATGCCATTTCTAATAATGGCGGCGTAAACTTCTGCTCCAAGAAGAATATCAACCTCTCCCGGAACCGAGAAGGTGGGATCCGCTAATGGGAGATTGTTAATGTGTCTCCAATTTGACATGTTAATCGTATTAGTAGGTAGCAAGTCTGTGATTTTTTTTATCACGAGCATATTGCTTGTAATTTTGAACTTGGTATGTAATGACTGAATGATGACAGTTGTTTGCTTTACAGCTGTATTGGTGGGTGTTGTACCAAGTCCAATTAGTTGATGGGTAGTTGGGAGTCCTTTAAGCTGTAGTCGCTTAAAGGCTCTTTCAGTTAAAATGGAAACTTGAGATCCAGAATCGATCAGTGCTCTAAACACTATTGTGATTCCAGATGGTGATATGACATTTATTAAGGCTGTAGAGTGTAGCGCTCTCTTCATATTAGATGTTAGGAAGTTTTGAACTTGTTGCTCATTATTCCTGTCGGCGGGTGAATATTGCTTTGTTTCCATATTGGAATTTTGGGTGAGCTGATTGGGTGATTTACTCTCGTAATGGAGCAGTGTATTGTGATTTCTGTTACAATGATAACATCTTTTTTTGCTTGTACAATTTGATGTTGTATGGTTAGGTGATAAGCAATTCTTACATAAATGCTTATTTGTGACAGCTTCGTGTCGCTGTTGGGTGGTCAGCGTTCGGAATGTTGGACAGTGAAAAATTATGTGGTCCTTTTTGCAGTGGCTGCAATTTGTTTTATTAGGTGGGGGCGCTGGATTCTTAGATTTGTTTAAGAGTCCATACGTTGTTCTAGGTGAGAAAGGTTTTCTCTGTGTCGTATTTGACGACATATTTTTGTTTCCTATCATTTCTAGAGTTCTGAAGCAAGACTCTAGGAATTTTGTGAGTGTTTTTAATTCTGGTAAGTCAGTGCTATTATGTAAGCTCTGTTCCCATAGTTGGTGAGTGTCTGGGTGCAATTTCTGTACTGTTAAATATATAATTATTGGATCCCAATTATCAGTTACTATTTCTAAATTTTGTAGTGCTAATAAAGCCTCGGTTATGTTATCTAATAGCCTTTTAATATTGTCGGCACTGTCATGGTTTATGGTTGGGAGAGACAATAATTTTTTTAACTGTACATTGACGAGAATTCGTTTGTTTGAGTAACGTTCCTTTAGGAGTTTCCAAGCTGGTTTGTAATTTGCGTCGCATATTTCGTAATGCCTGAGCAATTTTTCAGCTTCTCCTATTAAATTCGTTTTTAGAAAATATAATTTGTCAACGTCTCTTAACGTCTCTAGGAATTTTGTGAGTGTTTTTAATTCTGGTAAGTCAGTGCTATTATGTAAGCTCTGTTCCCATAGTTGGTGAGTGTCTGGGTGCAATTTCTGCACTGTTAAATATATAATTATTGGATCCCAATTATCAGTTACTATTTCTAAATTTTGTAGTACTAATAAAGCCTCGGTTATGTTGTCTAATAGCCTTTTAATATTGTCGGCACTGTCATGGTTTATGGTTGGGAGAGACAATAATTTTTTTAACTGTACATTGACGAGAATTCGTTTGTTTGAGTAACGTTCCTTTAGGAGTTTCCAAGCTGGTATGTAATTTGCGTCGCATATTTCGTAATGCCTGAGCAATTTTTCAGCTTCTCCTATTAAATTCGTTTTTAGAAAATATAATTTGTCAACGTCTCTTAAATTATTATTTTTATGAATCACCGAATTAAATAAATCGTGGAATGAAATCCACGCAGAGTACTCTCCATTGAAGGTGGGAAGTTTAATTCTGGGGAGTCTTTCATTATTACATGAATTTGTGCTAGCATGTGATGTCTGAATCTGAGGAGGATTGTTGACAGGCGTTGTGGTAAGTTTGTCTATATCCTCTTCCATGCTTGCTGCTTTTTCAATATAATACTCCTGTACATCACTAAATGTCTCTTTCGTGAAATATTCTAATTTGCGATCTTCGTTTGTCGCTCTCTTTTGAATTACCCTATGCCGTGTTTGGAATTCTTTCCAATATTCGGTGAACGTTTGTAGGCGTTTTTGTGTCGATTTGACCGTTTTCTTTTTACCGTCTCTTTGATGCCTTCTAAAGAGGTCTTCCATGAAATCGTTGACCTCTTTCTGAGACTCAACCAACTCTAATACTGAGCTAATGGTTTCGTCAGATATACTGCCTTCATCATCTGTAGGCATTTTGTATAGAGAGGCTTGAATCACGCATAGTATGTGTATTCAATTTTATATTTGATTCGACTGAGTTATCCGGCTTTGAAGGACCAATGTGAGATCTAGTCTCGAACGTAAGGAAGGGATTGCCGATTTTGATGAACAACTCAGTCTTAAAATTCAATATATAAAATTTTTATTAATACTTAAATTTGCTTAACCTAAATATCACAATAATTCAATGGTCTAAAACTATCCTACAAACTAATATTAAATTCAATATTAAAACTTCAAATAAAAAAATAAATTCACTAATTCAGCACAACTCCGCAGTTCGCCACCCTTGATTTATTTATTCTGAAAAGAAGAAGAAGCAAAATGTCAATCTTCTATGGACAAATTAAAATTTTCTGAAATAAATTTCAATGGGGTGTTACGTCTAAGCACGCGGAAGTAAAAAACTTCTAGAGAATTCTACACACGGAAGTAAAAAACTTCTAGAGAATTCTAGCACTCAGGTTATCCCTGATCAGAATTATCTTCTGTGTAATGGGAAATGAAATTCAGGTTATCCCTGACCAGAATTATCTTCTGTGTTCTGTGAAAGGAATTTCAGGTTATCCCTGACCAGAATTATCTTCTGTAATAAGGTAGGAAACACAATTCTTTTTACTCAGATTAGCTCTGATGCAGATCAACTCTGCCAAAAGAATGGTGCCATCTACTGAATTTCATCGGCTTTATATAGCCGCTGTAACCAGTTACGAATTCTTGCCTCTTGGTGTTGCCCTAGCAACGATTGATGCGATATCTGAATGTACCACAGACAGCTGGCTGACGTAATGTCACTTGATGTCATCGACAAATTTGTAAATATACGGAGGTAAGTAGACTGTGGTATATTTTATGGAATTGTGTTGTTTATTTAATGATTTTTATATATATTGTTTTAGATAAATGGCAGAGGAGGAGCAGTAGCTTTTTGTTGAATGAATAATCATTAAAAAAAATGACTGTCGAATGCGAGTTGATGTGCTGGAGGATCTAATTAGATGAGTATTATTTGTATATAAAATAAATTTGAATAATACTTTGTGTCTTCTTTCTTTGTTTTTAGGTAGATTTGGCATCGATGGAGTAATACTCAGCTTGCTGCCTCAAGCTTCTTGAACGTAAGAAATCCATCGTGGGATCTTAAATATATGTGAGGACTGAACAATATGAAAAATAAAAACGAAATATACACTTCAACTTGACAAGCGTGAAATATTAAATGTCAGATAATGTTGCAGCGAACATTGCATAATAAAACTCGGTTCAACAATTTTCGTGTATTAAATGATTATGGCTTATAACTAGGGTCATATTTTGTAATAAACTCGTATACTGCATACACTTTTCGCAATTTCAGTATTGAGTTCGAATGTACCACAAACTGAGTGTACACCGACCGTATACCGACCTGTTTATCAGTATATAGAGACAGACTTGATGACTTAAATGATTATGGCTTATAACTAGGGTCATATTTTGTAATAAACTCGAATACTGCATACACTTTTCGCAATTTCAGTATTGAGTTCGAATGTACCACAAACTGAGTGTACACCGACCGTATACCGACCTGTTTATCAGTATATAGAGACAGACTTGCGGCTTGGCGCAAATTTCAATATTGAAATTGTAAATCTGCCTCCAGTATAATCGACCTACCTACATGAAATTGATGGAAAGACAAATAAAACCACCTCCAGTTGAAAAGAATTACATGACTTGCGTCTATGCATTAGAATCAAACCCCCACCTTTGCCAAAATTAAAAAAAAACGAGTCAGTGAAACCATTTTATTAATTTTACGTATAGCTATCTAACAGTTTTTTATATCGCGGCAAATCCATTCCATTCCCATTAAAAAATTAAGTAATTGAAATTAGAGTTTCTGTACTCGATTTGACTCGACTCGGTCTCGTGCGGTATTTGGGTAGTTACCCGGATTCGGGGCTCGACTCTTATACTCGACGGGTCCAAGTTTTTAAAATTAAGCAAAGCCCAGTAAATTCAAAAGGTAACCTACGTATTTAGTAATGTTCTGATCAGTTTCGCGATTTATGTTTTATGTATTTTTTTAATTATACACATTGCTGCGGACATTAATAAAGACTCGCCTTTACTTTCCATTGTTACTGAATAAAGCCAACGTTTACACAAATAAAACTAAAAAATAAAAATGTAAACAGCTAATCAAACTGGTAATTTGTTCAAAATATCTGAACGTAATCAACTTATTAAACTCAACTGCCATCTTATAAAAGAGAAGAAAACACGTTTTTTCATTTTACATAAATTATTATTAGAACATCATCAGGGCTCTTGTTGTGGCTCTGTAAAATAAAATATATGTTTACGTCGTGGAAAATCCAAAAAGTATTTTCTTTTCTTTTATAAGATAGCAGTTAAAATAAATATATTCCAGCAAGTATTATCTATGAAATCTGTGAATTCTTCAATTCAATAAATAATTCTAATTTTAACAAATTTTCGTAATTTTGTTTTGTTATAAAAACTTCAGCTATAAGAATCGATATTGAGCTCCAAAATATTAATCATTTTCGGTTATTGATTTGAGTATATATTTAGATCCAGGCTCGATTCAGACTCGACGAGTTTTCAACATTTGCGACCCCGTCCGAGTCCTGGAAACCCGAGTTTCTAGTATTCTTAATTAAAATACAGATTGCATTCAAAACCAGAACTTTTCCAATAAGAGTTGTGTACAAAATACGTACGTCAAAAAGTTTTAACTTTCAAAACAAGTAATTTCCTTTACACTATTTAGTTTTACTTTCAAATAGGGGTAATTTTCCATCCTAGCTGATTAAACTGACTTTTTTTGTTGTAGCAATTACTGGTATCCAATCATCAGGAACATAGAATGTTTGTAAATTTTTTTGTTTTTTTCGATCAGGCCAAAGTCGGCATCACATGGAAGATACGAATGGCCACTAAATATGAACTTCGATGGTTGTAATAGAATACTCATCTGATTGCGTTACATAAGAACAAATAAGCGTCATTTTTATGTTTCGATTTTGTCCTCCACAATTATCAGAAAAAATCACAACGTTTTTAGTGGTTACAAACTATTTGAAGTAATATAAAAGGCAAGAGCCTATTTCTTGCGGACCACGCGAAGATTCCCGTAGATAAAATTGGAGTTGGCAACGTCTTCATCAAATCAAAGCGATTACTGTAGTATCGTCAACTTGATCTGCAACTTTGGAAAAATTTTGCATTGATTCTCTAGCTTGCTCCGCTTCCTTGCCTCTGATGCAATTCTTGCGCAACTTTTATGTCCTTGATTTTTTGTGGATCTGTTTCGGATTTAATTTTAATATTAAATGAATCACACTTTCTGCAGGAATCCATAATCGGAGCATGGAAATGCAAGTTGACTCTAAGAAATTAAATAATTTCGGATTTATGTCTACAGTAGTGCGAGTCGTACGCAGGAAATGTTTCGATAAAATTACAAACATTTGTTATCACTTCATACGAAGTCTTGTTCCGAGGCACGTGAAGTCCACGTCTATCTTTTGGAGTAATCATAGTTGCACTAATAACGCCTTTTTGAAGAATGCCTTACAAACTTTTATATCAGTGCCGTCAGTATATGGTACGAAATAATCTCTGGTAACACTTTTTTGCTTTTTTTCATTACATCTTTCAATAATTTAATGAAGGTTTCAATGAATGCAACATACCTTTATTTCGGAAAATATGTAAGAGTTTTGTTTATCGAAATCACCTAATTCATAAAATTTGGTGTAAATCAAATTTTGTGCATTTTCATCGAAACGGTTGTAGCACTTACCATTACAACAGGAAGTAATCACTTCAAATTTTTTTCCCAGAATATTTTCCCCTTTTTCATTAACGTAGCTCTTGCCTTGAGCCTTCAGTGTTTTTCTTGTAGTTTTCTTCCAAAGATCTTTATTTGCGCTAAGTTTCCTGGTTTGTTTGCAGGAACATATTCTGAGCTTAAGGGAGCCGAAAAGTCTTCTCCAGACTCATCATTCTTATTTTCATATACATATTTTGACAAAAAATTTCTCCACTTTGAAACTTCTTAAGAAATACAAATGATTCACTATACATACTACTTCACAGCTTCATGGACAGAACTCAACTAATTAACATTCCAAAAATCACATTGCACTACAATGACAAAATTCGAGGAAAACCGTTATTTTCCTTTAGTGCCAAAGTGGACCAAGGCTCATGGTCCTGTATGGCTCTCAGCAAAAGCATGAACAATTGAATGGTCCACAGTAAAACATTAGTGCCATCTCGAAGAAAAAATTAGAACTCAGTTTGGTCTGTTTTGGCATCGAAGAAAACAGTTTATCAGCCGAATGGTGTATATAATTTGTTGATTTTAACTATAATTAATTTGTCTGGCAGAAATTCGGTTGATTGTCAATAGCCAAATCAATTGAAGTGTGATAGGGAAAAAATGTGTAAGAGTACGGCCGACAAGACGTTGGTTTTAACGAAAACAAAAACGTCTAGAACAGTTCCAGTAATGAGAAAATTGTCTGGAAATAGTAAATTTATATTGTTCGATGTTTATGAAAATAGATGAAAAAAAATCGAACTAAGATCATTTTAAAAACTACTTTTTTCACCTGCGTAATGGAAAGGGCACAGATAAACGCAACCCCTCTTATCAGGCAGTGTAACTGAAGGGTATTGGCTGTAGGAACTCCATTTCGGATCCTTTCCTGGCTAGTTGGACCCCCATCCCGTTGTCTGCGATATTGGAGTGTAAAGGCACCCATATTTGTGCAAACAAATTGGAGTGCGTTAATTTAACACACGCGACATCTGTTGGAAATGGAAACAACTTTAGGTTAGTGACATCTTAGTAAACTTTGGGTAGGGAGAACGGAATATTCAGGAAGGTTCTAGGATAACTCGTAGAGTATAAATACGGCGCTTCTCACATCCAGGACGCGAGCCTTATTTCAGACAGTGAAGTGAACGAAGTAAACTATTAAGATTGCGATAATTAGAAGTACAGTACTAGCGATAACTATAAAGAGTTGATTTGATAATTATTTGTGAATTTGTGAGAGTAAACGGTACAGTTAAATAAAGGAAAAACTTTTGAATTATATCCGAAATATTGTGTTTTAAATAACGAACTAAGGCCATGCTCGTAACAACTGGTGTCAGAAGTAAAATAAATTCGCGAAAAAAGGGGTGGCATTTGACTTTGAAATTCAAAAAGTGATTAACTTTGTGAAATCGTGTGTGAAAATTCCGAAAGATAATTTTATATTAAACTGTGAGTGACGCCAACTAAAGGAGCTTCGCATACAGGAATTAAAAGTGGATTTGGGGAAGCGGTCATTGCAAACGACAGGTCTAAAGAATGTTCTAGTCGAGTGACTTAGACAAGCTTTGATAGAGGAAGAAAAGAATCCTGAGAAGTACTCTTGAGGAACAAAAGCAATCTTTGTTGGAGGAAGAAAAGAATGCTCTTGAGGAACAAAAGCAATCGTTCTTGGATGAACAAAAGAGTGCTAATGAGGAACAAAAGAACTCTCTGCAAGCATGCTTAGAAGAGCAAAAGGATTCTCTCGAAACCCGCTTTGAAGAACAAAAGAATTCTTTAGAAGCCCATTTGGATGCCGAGAAGATAGCTAATGAGGATCAAAAGAATACACTGCAAGCATGTTTAGAAGAACAAAAGAATCCTCTGGAAGCCCGTTGGCATGAATAAAAGAGTTATTTGCAGAATTCTCTAGAAACTTGTTTGGAGGAATAGATGAATTTTCTAAAAAATTCATTAGACAAACAAAATGTGAAAATTCAAGGAATCCAGCAGGCAGTGCTAGAAGTTGAACAACAAGTGTCGGCAGTACAACAAAATGTTACGGAGAAGCTTGACGACTTTAAAGAAGATTTAGAGAGGATGAAGCATCGACAACCTCGGCACGAAGGAACTGAAATATCCGGTGCAGGTAGAATGAAACTCCAATATTTGATGGACAAAATTCGTGGCATATTTTCAAGGGACAGTTTGAGGCAGCTTCCGAAGTAAATGCAAGGAATGACGAAAACAAAGCTACAGCTCTGGTTTTAGCACTTCGAGGTCCTGCGTCAGAGCTATTACAAACTATATCGATTGACAGGCAACGTGAATTTACTTCATTAGTACATGCGATAGAATTACTTTATGGAGATGAACACATGCAGCAAGTATATCGCTTGCAGTTACGTAACAGGATTCAGAAGCATGGCGAATCACTACAACAACTGCAGGCTGATGTGGAAAGATTAGCTTATCTTTCATACTCTAGCGTCAATACAGAATTCCTTAATGAAGTGGCAACAGAAGCATTTATGAACGCTATTGCATGTCAATATTTACAACAAGCACTAAGGCTAGCAGGAAAGAAGTCAACAGCAGAAGCGCTAACCTATGCATTAACATACGAACCTGCTAGACAAGCTTCTCGAAGTGCAGTACGAGTGAGAGAAATTTCGGTGGAGGAATGTACTTGCAACAGAATGCAGTCATTAGAGACCACTGTGTCCCGTTGTATTCTTCGATGCTAGAATTGTAATAGACCAGGACAACTCCAAAGGGACCACAGAATGGACGAATGGAATCACAAGAAGAGGAGAATAGCAAACTATTCGTGGAGAGACTAGAAATCAAAGGGCAACTAGTCGCATCAGATCTCCTGTTGAGCAGTCGAAAAACATGTAAAAACCAACTTTGGGGGGCAGAAGTTGGTTGGTAAAGTAGGCAGCCCCGAAGTCATCATTCAAGTAGCCAAGTTGCAAAGAAATAATAGCAGTCTCGTTATATATGGAAGTGTAGCGAAAAATGGCTGCGGAATCACTATCGACAGTGGGGCTTCGAGATCAATTATTAGAGCAGATATCGTCAAAAACAAGTGGCTTTACAACACCACCAAATATTAATATTATTATTATTACGAACAGCAACTGAAGCACGAGTACAAGTTTTTGGAGAAATAACTTTGGATGTTCAACTATGCGAACTACTATTTCCTCACACTTTCCTGGTGTCAGATATCATGGATGAATGTATTCTTGGAGTAGATTTCATGACCACATATAAAATAAATCTAGATATCGGCGAGCAGATACTCAAATATGGCAATATATAAATTCATATGAGACTAGCAGTAGGAACAGATAATCCTTCGAAAATAAGGAGGATGGTTTGTGAAAATATTACTCTCTCTGCATGCTCCGAGAGGCTAGTGTGGACAAAGCTTACTGATGACATCGGGACCTGCCGATTCTATCTGGTGGAGTCTAACCCTACAAAACTGACATCGTACAACATCGTTGGTAAGACTTTAGTGGATGCAGAAGGCGCAACATTAATTCCAGTCAGAGTGCTCAACACATTCGAAACTGAGGTACTATCACATTGTTAATTTGGACAAAGGTAGTAATATTAAGGAGGGAATACCTATACTAGCTACTACTTAACAGGTTCATAAACATCTTTCATCTAGTGCTTTAAGTGCATAGCAATACAATGATGCCAAGGAGGTGATCGATGAATTTTCGGAATTATTTGCAATGAATGATGATGATTTCGGCAAAACAAATCTTGTCCAGCATCGGATCAATAGAGGAGATTCTAGGCCCATTCGGTAAACACCGCGAAGACTACTATTGTCCAAACAACCAGAAGCTGCAAATATCACAAATTCCATGAAGGAACAGGGCCTAATTGAGGAATCTAACAGCCCTTGGCCATCGCCAGTTGTTTTGGTCAGGAATAAGGATGGCAGCACCCGATTCTGTGTGGACTACCGCCAACTGAATAACGTAAAGTGAAAGGATAGCTATCCGTTACCAAGGATTGATGACACAATGGACACCCTTTCCGGAGCGTAATGGTATTCCACATGCGTTTTGAAGAGCGGTTGCTGGCAAGTGGAAGTTGGAAGTGGCTTATGGCAATTGAAAGTTATGCCATTTGATTATGTAATGCTCCAGCCACATTCGAACGACTCATGGAATGTGTTTTACGAGGATTAAGCTGGAAAACATGTATTGTCTACTTAGATGACATAATAGTAATCGGAAGGACATTCGAGGAACATAAAAACAACTTACGGGGCGTACTTCAAAGACTGCGAGATGCGAAACTGAAGCTCAGTACGAATAAATGAGCTCTATTCAAAAATGAAGTAAAATATTTGGGGACATAATTTCTTCACAAGGAGTTTGAACTGATCCAGAGAAGATGGCAGCTGTCAAAAATTGGCCAGTTCGAAAGGACAAACATCAATTAAGGAGTTTTCTTGGATTAGCTACCTACTACAGGCGATTCAAGAAAGGTTTGCAGATATAGCAAGGAGCCTACACCAACTTACAGAAAAAGGGAAAACCGTTCATATGGTCAGATTAATGTAGCGCGAGTTTTCAAAATTTGAAGCAACACCTCTGTGGAACTCCAGTGCTTCACTATCCAAAGCTGGGAAAAAGTTTTATATTGGACACGGATGCCAGCAAAGTAGGTATTGGTGAAGTGCTTTCACATGAGGAGGATTGTCTAGAAGTGGCATTAGCTTATTTTAGCAAAGCATTTCAAAATCAGAGAGAAATTATTTTCCTACAAGGAAAGAGCTACTTGCCATTGTTAACTCAACCAAGCATTTCCATAAATATCTCTACGGGCTTTTGCAGTTTAAGAACCCTGAGGGGCAAGCGGCGAGATGGATAGAGTAACTCCAAACTTATGACGTTGAAATCCAATACCGAAGAGGACGTAAATGCAGACGCCCTTTCACGACGTCCATGCAAAGTTGAATGCAAACATTGTGTTCGGGTCCAAGAAAACGAAAGAAAGGCAGCTTTACAGCTGATAACGGTGGAACCATCGACAGGCTGGGACAACGAGTGCTTGCGCACAGCACAACGAGAAGACCCAGACATATCACTCATTCTTGCTTTTAAAGAAGACATGGAATGACCACAATGGAAGCATATTTCGGAGAGGAGTAAGAAACTGAAGAGCTACTGGGCTCAATGGAACTCTCTTCGCGTGGAATGTGGTATATTAAAGCGCAAGTGGGATTCAACTAACCGCGAGTCATTCCGAATGCAAATAGTCGTGCCAGCCTCCCAGGTCAAAGATGTTCTAGAAGAAATGCACAGTGGATCATCTGAAGGACATTTGGGGGTGAATAAAACAATTTCCAAAATACGAGAAAGGTTTTATTGGTTACATATCCGAGCATATGTTGAAGACTGGTGGGGCAGATGCACTCTCTGTGCTTCTTGCAAAGGACCGCCAAACAGAAGCTGATAAGCAGCATAAGTATAATGTAGGAGCCGCATTTGAAAGTATAGCCGTAGACATCGCTGAACCTTTTCCAGAAACAGATAACGGTAACCGTTATATATTCGTTGCTATTGAGTATCTCAGTAAATTGCCTGAAGCTTATGCAATCCTTAATCAAGGGTCCAGCACAGTAACGGAACAAGTAACAATGAATTGCGTCAGTAGATTTGGTGTACCTCAGCAACTTCACTCGGACCAAGGACGGAACTTCGAATCACGGGTATTCCTGCAGATGTGTAAAATGCTGGGAATAAGAAAAACCAGAACAATTCCTCTGCATCCACAGTCTGATGGCATGGTAGAGCGCTTCAACAGAACCATTGGTCGAGCATCTAAAGAAAGTAGTCGACTATCATCAATGCAATTGGGATCGACATATTCCCGTGTTCCTAATGGCTTATCAATCAGCTGTTCACAACACGACCGGACAAACTTTGGTACACCCAGAGGCGAACAAAAGTTACCAGATGACTACGTATCGGAGCTTAGACAACAATTAGCTGATGTTCACGAAGAAACGAGAGCAAACTTAGAAGTAAATACCGATCGTATGAAGACCCGCTATGACTTACGAGCTAATTTAGCAGAATTTAATGAAGGTGAGCTTTTTTTGCTGTACAACCCGGAACGATGTAAGGGACGTTCTCCAAAATTACAACAACAGTGGGAGGGGCCGTATTCAGTGATAACTAGAATTAATGACGTAGTATACAGGTTTCAGCGTGGTACAAGAAGCAAACGGAAAATCGTTCATCGGGATCGTTTGTATAAATACTGCGAGCATCAAGACAGTGGACCACCTGTTGTTCGAGACGAACAATTTTAAGAAGGGGGCAGTGTTACGCGCTACAAAACGACACACGCGACATCTGTTGGAAATGGAAACAACTTAGGTTAGTGAGGTCTTAGTAAACTGTAGGTTCGGAGAACTTAGTATTCAGGAAGGTTCTAGAATAACTCGTAGAGTATAAATTCGGCGCTTCTCACATCCAGGACGCGAGCCTTATTTCAGACAGTGAAGTGAACGAAGTAAACTATTAAGATTGCGATAATTAGAAGTACAGTACTAGCGATAACTATAAAGAGTTGATTTGATAATTATTTGTGAATTTGTGAGAGTAAACGGTAAAGTTATATAAAGAAAGAACTTTTGAATTATATCCGAAATATTGTGTTTCAAATAACAAACTAAGGCCACGCTCTTAACAGTATTTTTGTATGTTTGGGGATCTAATAAAATATTATCATCTGTTTATCACCCACCGGAATTGTTGTGCTAATCTCCAGGCTATAAAACATGTTCGCCTTGTCGCAGATGGATGCGTCGGACAAAATAAAAACCCCACAATGATGGCAATGAACATGTATTCGTTCTGAGAAAAGCTCCGCGTCAAGTAATAACAGTGGAACTATTTTTTCCAGTTGCAGGGCACTCTTCATCCTGATAGGTGTGTTTGCCAAGATTGAAAAAGATATGAGGGCCTCAGAAACTATTATTTTACCTGAGGAATATTTCGATATTTACAAATCGTACGGTACTGTTGTAAATTTTGGAAGTACTAAGTGTGCTGTGATGGACTGGAAATTTTTGTTCTCCGAATATTTAAAGCCACCAAGCGCTTGGTTTTTAAGGAAATAAAAAGGTAACGATTTCTTTTTATTTCGTTTGTTATACAATAAAGCCTTTTCCTTTTTTTTATAACAGGTATTATTCGTATACGTGGAGAGGTTTCTTACAAATTTGATTTACAAGCTGTCTAAAGTGTTATAGGAAAAAGGAAAACAAAAATTTCAAATACGTAAGTCGTGTCTTTTGCCAATCAAAGCTGCAAAATTAAATGATATTACAAACGTCATCATTTTACAAAATAATTTTAGAGTTAAGAAACCCGAAAAATATAACTGCAGAAGTTTACTCAATATGTATTCCAAGAGGAGATACGTATCAAAAACCGATTGTGTGGGGAAAGAAAATGGTAATTCTTAAATAGTTTATAAGACTGAAATGTATTTTTAAACCATGCCTTTTACAATACCTTGTTTTCATATCAATTCATTTCCAGTAAAGTAATTTTCAAATCAAGCCTTTTTATTATTGAGATGCAAATCACGTCTTTCAATTTTTTTTTTAATAACTACGGAATATTTAACAAAAATACTATTAAAATTCAACATATAATTTGTTGTTATATTCCCAGCACAAAAAATTCATTAGGAAGTATCTTTTAATTTATATTTGAGAGGTATTTTTACTTTATTGCAAAGTGACCTAGGATGACAAAAACCAAAATCCACGCGAATTTTTCACAACCCATGAAACAGACTCCCTCACTACCACATGAGAGTCCCAAAGGACTCCTAACATTCAAAAATATTTGCAGTGTCTTATTAAAACTGACAAAAGTTTGATTTGAATAGAACCGCCACCTTAAACTACTATTCATACATAAAAATTATGTTCTGATATTCTTAGCTTGCTTTCTTATCTTCCGAACCATAACATTTTTTTTTATATTTTCCTAACAAAATTATTTAAAAACTTTTATATTAATCAAATTACTACGATTCCTCAAACAAAAACTCTCAGCTGAGTAATCATTGTATATAATGCTGGGCCGACAAGGCACGCCGTGGGCTGGTGATATCGTATGTAGCTGCCTACAGCAAAGTTAACTTAACATATGCTATGGAGCCTAAACTACTATCCATACAGGAAAATAGTCTTCCAGTAATTTAAATCTTGGTTCCTTACCTTCTCAAAAACTACAGTACTATATACCTTACTTAACAAAATATTAACTCCGGCAATAAAATCGCTCTGCTAAGCATTCATCGAAATGTTAAAATTGAAATGAATGAAATACTTTCCCACTTCACAGCAAGAAGGAAAAGATTACATTAAATTCTGAATTGTTTTCTTTTTTATAAAAGGCGGACCTTTATATTTTTTTCTTGGAATCTACTTAAATAAAAATAAGGGTTAAACAACATAATTTTCAAACATAATTTTTTAAATTTCGGAAGCCTTATACTGCACACCAACGGAGCATTAATTGAGAATTACCATGAACTCAATTTTCTTAATATAGCACTTATAGATGAATAGCATTTTTCAATTCAATCGGATATCATCACAAATTATATGCTTAATAAATTAAATTTACACAAAAATTGCGCCTCTAAAGGGTAACTATTAGCCTACTAGGTTAAATCCCTAGACACACAGCATGATCTAACGAATCATTAGTACTAACTATTCATTAAAATGCCGTGTATCACATAGTATACGTCATTATGGCTCAAAAATCGGATCATAATGAAATACACTAATGATGCTTTTTTTCTTTCATTATAGCTATAATGAGGAAAATGTGCTAGATTTAGCATACAATATAAATCTGGAGCTCCGCTGTGCATCTGCCGATTTGAATAATAATAAGAAGAAATGCAAATCACAGACTATATTGTCAGTATTCTTTTTAATATAATGTTTGCTCATTTGTAAATTGTTAAATTGATTCGATCCATATCGCTTCCTTAATGTCATTATAACTAGTTTGACAGTACAACTTAATTAAAGAAATGGCTGTGTGGCTGCAGTTTATAATGAATCATTATATTCTAATGAATCGCTAGTTTGTTGTTAATGAGGAACGCTGTGTGTCTAAAGTACAAGCCCCTCCCATTCGTAATCTATATATACGGCCTTGATCCAGCCATAACCTTTTTCGCTTTAGCGTTGTAGATTTATTTTCCAGCTCCGGTTTTTTTTTTTTTTTTAGTATTATTATATTTACCACTTTTTATTTTATTTATCAAACTTTCCTCAAGCTCTCTTTTGTGTGGGCTTGATGTCAATATAGCTGCTTTACCTTTTGCTCTTCTATTTTTTCTTAAGGTTGTGGTAGCAGAGACTTTTGGAAGTGGTTGTATTACTCTTGCAATACTACACCAAACGTACTGGGTGTTGGAATTGAAGTAGGAATCCAGGAACGGCTACAGAGGTATTTGTCGGTAAATCGGGTACTACATGCTTTTGCATGGAAGTTACTGTGTTAGTGGGTGAATCTCCAACTACGTGTTCGCGTGTCAGAGTTATATCTGTAACTTCAGCAGCAATAAAGTCTTCATCGCCAAAGACATTGGGTCTACTGGACATAATCCCGTCTTTCTGAAACCGCTGATAATGTTGTTTGTTGTGGCCGCTTTTATATATGCTTCACCGAATAGTCCCCCAATTTGAAATTGGGTCACTACTCTACCAGGGCTATTTCTCAAAAATTGCTCACAAGATTGAGAGATATAATTGTTCAGTGGCCCCATGAATAATACATCTAACGGCTGTAGTCTGTGCGTGCAGTGGGGCGGAAGACAGAGCACGGTTAGATGATTTGCAACAGCCATTTCCAAAAATTTTATATTTTTAGTATGCGTCACATGACCGTCTACAAAAAGCAAACATGGATTATCCGGTGTTGGTTTAGTAAAATGAATAAAGTGGCGAAACCAATCCGTAAATATTTCGGGTTACATCCACCCTGATTCATATCAAGCAAAAGTTGATCCCGGTGGTGTTCCGTCCATTAATTCAGGTTTCATTCTATTTCTTGGAAATATAATCATCGGAGGCACATAATAACAAGAAGCTGACGCGCAGATAACTGCGGTTGAAAGTACACCACTTTCCGAAGATGTTAAGGTACCAACTTGTTTGCGGCATTTGAGAGCAAATATCTTGGAAGACTTAGTTTGTACCTAAAATAATAAAAATATATATCCAGGATTAAGAAAAAAATTAGCAACAAATTAGAGCACTACCGTTGTAATCCCGATTTCATCCACATTGAATATTCTTGGTGAATGAAATTTTTTCTCGTCGTACATTTCCTTATACGTTGTAAAAAATGCCGTGATTATAGGTCGGTTGAAAGCCTGAGCCCGTGCCTCGGGATTTCTCAAAGAAATATCTGGATGTCTCAAACTTGTGTTCCAAATTATTTGCTTCTGCAAGTTGGAATGCCACCGATCGTACATCTTTGGTTGTTAATAAAAAAGAAAAAAAACGCTTTCAAAATCAATAATGCAGCCTAATAACTCCTTTTCTTGATCCTCATTAAAAACTTACTTAAAACGTCCAAGTATATTCGAGGAATTTTGCGTCTTTACTTTTCGAATAAGGGTTGTCTTAGGCACTTAGCAAAAGTTGCTGGCTTTTTGATACCCCATTATCTTATTATTAATAGCAGATATAGCCTTCTGCATGGAAGTCTCTGTTAACATTTCATTTCGACTGGTTTTTCTTTTTTTAGGTGCGAACCATCCGTAGGTACATAAAATAAAAGCTGCATCCTAAGGTAAAATATCACTGGTACGTTAGGGCGTAAGACGGACCACTAGTCCTTCTTGCACCGTGGAAACTAGTCTGTTTTACCCCAAAGGAGGATTCGAATATATAAGTAATAGTTTTATGTATTTTAAATGATAAAAACTTCCTTGTTAATACTGCTTCTCATAAATAAAACCTAAGAGGTTATTCTAAAAAAAATAACAATCTGAAACCGCCACTTTGTGTAATAAAAATTACAAAATTTCGTACAGGCTGAAATAACATCGACCGGCCGTTTTTTTTTACAATTTTTCGAATGACAGCTGAATCAGTCTGAAGACAAGAACGATTTTTACAGAGAGCGTTCAGAAAACTTCTTAGCGTTGATTGCTGCTATTCACAAACAGATCATTTTCCTTGAACTCCAAATATCAGTGGAAGTTCTTCTTACCCAAATAGTCCGTCTTGCCCCCTCTACACTATTATTGCTTTAGTGAAAATACGCGTTACGGATTGGGGCAAGACAATAATTTTTCCCAAGATTAAGGATCTTATATCTAATACTGTATTCTAAAGACGGCCTAATTAACTAGCAATTAAAATATAATTAACAACAAAATTAAACTGGGAAGATATAATATTAAAAACAAATATTATGAGTTAATTAAAGAGAAATTGGATTCAGAGGTAAGGTTTTAAAATTATCAGTTAACTTAAGTTGATTAAAGAAAGTATAAGTTATGAAAAAATAAAAGATACAGGAAAAGACAACTTAGATAGTTAAAATTCAAATAAAAAGCAAATATTTAGGGCAGTTGATGAAAGACCTTATTCTACAAATTAGCGTTGATAAATCTCTTAAAACCATGGGCGGAGCAGCGAGTTGAGCTGTGACTGAGAAGGTGTTCCATAAGCTAGGAATGGGCTCTAAAAAAATCAAGACAAATGAGGAATCAGTATTATATATGAGGACGTTGCAATGGTAAAAATTAAAGGACATCGAAAAAGTAAGACGGTTCGCGTGTCTGCATAAATTTCAAAACTACTATAACAGCTCTCTTTCTGTTTCTAAAAGATGTAATATCTATGCTCAAATCAACGAAGACCATAGATGGAACGAACACAGTGATTGAAAGCTATTTTCAGCCTTGTTGAGCAATTACTGTCCAGGTTAGGAAAAATTTAATTCTCGTAAGTAATGAGAGGCAATAATAAACGTTTTACTAGTTATAATTTTTCTAGTAGGTAGAATACAGGTAGATAGCCATATCTACTAACAAATTTCTTCAAACAGTCGGATATATAATAACAGCACTTCATGGGAGAACGCACTGAGATACCAAAACTTTTCACCTTATTCGTATTGGGTTTATACCCTATATTATTATTGCGTCGTTCAGCCTTATAAGCGGTAAGTCCAAATACACAGGATCAGTGATATAGAAGGCTGTACAGTGCGATTTATTCGGATTCAGTTCAAGACCTTTACGCAAAGACTACAGAGAGACACTGGTAAGGTGTACATTGATATACGTTCAATGCAATGCTCTTGGTAAGATATTGGCCAACTGAACATCACTTGCATATAATATTAGCAGCGTCAATTACGTAGAAGTGATCATTGACGTATATTTAGCAAGAATGGAACAGGACACAGTATCGAGCTCTGAGGAACAGCACTAGTGATTAGTGAGAGGATGCAGAGCTGGTTACTAAGCTTTATCTCCGGGCTAGTTTATTGAGAAGCTTGATAAAACTTGCTTTCTGATAGTCAGGCAGCCTTGATGGCTCTGAGTGGCCCACGGATAACATCTCAGTTACTGAGAAACTGCAGGTGGTCTGCGGATAAGTTCTGTATCCACACCAAGGTGTTGCTTTAGTGGGTTCCTGGTCAAATGGGGATCATGGGGAATGAAAGGGCTGATCTGTTACAAAAAGCTTGCTCCGATTCTCTGCACCTTGGATCGGAATCCGACGTAGGCGTTATCAACTCGAGAATTGCGGCTCTTATCACAGTGTATGTTCATTCGAAGCATCAGAAGAGATGGGAGAACCTGAGTACTTGTAGGTGCACAAAACTGATTCTTGGTGAACCCAATCCGAATATCTATGATTTTCTCATGAGGCTCGGAAGGAAACAATGTAGAACTGTGGTTGGCATCATCACTGGCCACAGATCGCCTCACGCTCATCTAATAAGGATGGGAGTTGTTGACTGCCCTGAGTGTCTACCTTGCCAGGAAAGATAGCCTGAGGCAAACGAACACCTTTTGTGTTTTTGTCCGGACTTCGCTCGGAGTAGGCTGGATACCCTAGGTTTTGCCCTCGTATCCGTAGAGAAGTTCAAAAACATTCCTCATCAAATGAGATGCACTTCATTCAGAGGACAGGAAGGTTTTGGTGATAGGGCTTCTAGCAGGACAGCATAATGGGGCACTCTGTTATCCGTGCTTCGATCTATAGTCCCTGCCTTAAAGAAAAAAAAATAAATAAAATAAGTAAAATAAATAATTAAATATGACGCAAACTAGAGGAGCTTTGAATACAGGATTTGAAATTGGAGTTAGGAACTGTTTACTAGAAACAATTGGTGTAAAGTAAAGAAGTCGAGCGACTTAGAGAAGCTTTGATAGAGGAAGGAAAGAATCCTAAGACAAATGTTTTCGAAGACATGTTACAAGAATCTGAAGCTGAAGGAAGGTCTGCGGCGAACATGGAACAACTTTTTGGTACTTTAATGAGCAAATTGGAGCTTTCACTAGCTCTGCAGATAAACAATGCTAATGAGGAACAGTAGAATGCTAATGAGGAACAAAAGAATTTCGGCAAGCATGTTTGAAATAAAAAAAGATTCTCCGAAAAGTCTATGGAGTCCCGATTAGACAAATTAAAGAATGCTTTTGCGGAAAGAAGAATTCTCTGGAAACCCGATTAGACAAATAAAGGAATACTTTCGAGGAACAAAAGAATGCTTTTGAGGAACAGAAGAATTCTGTGGAAACCCGTTTGGAGGAACAAAATAATTCTCTATAAACCCGTTTGGATAAACAAAAGAGTTCTCTACAGAATTGACTAGAAATTTGTTGCTCCAAACAATTTTTTGAAAAGTTTATTAGACCAACAAAATTTGAAAATTGAGGGAATCGAGCAGGAAGTGTCGAAATTCAAAAAAAATGCCACGGAACCGGGTGACAACTTTAAAACTAATTTCGGCATGAAGGAATTGAAATATCCGGTGCAAGCAGAACGAAAACTCCAATATTTAATGGGCAAAATTTGTGGGATATTTTCAAGAGACAATTCGAGGCAACTTCCGATGTAAATTGGTGGAATGATAGAGACCAAGCTCTAGTGTAACACTTCGAGGTCCTGCGTCAGAGCTATGTACAAGACCGATTGGAAAGCACGCTAATTACTCTTCATTAGTGCAGGCGATAGAATTAAGTTATGGAGATGAGGCAACTCAAGAAGCAGAAACACTAACCAATGCATTAGCATATGAATCCACCAAACGAGCTTGTCGGAGTGCAGTACAATAAGATAAATTTCAGTGAGGGAATATACTTGTAACAGAATGTAATCATCACAGAGCAGTCCTTCAAGTGGTTTCTTTCGATGCTGGAATTATAATAGACCGGAATACCGTCTAAGCGACTGCAAGAAATGCCGTGGAAGAGAATCTACAGAAATGGAAGGGAGAGCAGAATGCCAAAGGTGGTGAACTAGGAAACAAGCTATTCATGGAGAGACTAGGCTCCAACCTAATGGCTTTGAGATCCAACAAAAAAGGGACGTATCCACGGGCAGGAGCCTTTACAGAATGTCCATGCAATCCTTCTCATGTATATGTACATATTTTACTGTATATATTGGAGAGCGCTATGGGACGGTAGTTATTTGGATGTTTTCTATCCTCTTCTTTGAAGATGGGTATTATTCATGTAGATTACAAATAGGCTGGAATTCCGTCTTTTCGATACAATTATTTATTATTTTCGTTGATGATTATTTCTTTGATATCTTTCGCGTCTTTTATTCTCAGGTCATCTAATCCCGGTGCTGTGTCTTCCCTCAACTCAGATAATAATCCATCTTCTTCAGAAATGTTCACCGGTTTGATAAATACACTGTTTGCCTTTATAATGCTTTTAGTTCGTTCACAAGGATAACTGAATTCGTCCTCCAATTTTTTACTGGAGAGTGGCTAACATTCACAAAGTGTTTGCTCATTTAGTTAGTAGTTGTTGTTGTCTCTAAAGTTATTATACCCAACATTTTGTTCCTCTGTACTACCTTTTCTACCTGTCGAATTAGTAATTGTTATTGTCTCTTTGATTGCTTTCCACATACTTTTAGAGTCACTTCCCGCTATTTGAATTTATTGTTCCACATTACTCATTTTTGTTCATCTTATATTCCAGGTGATGTCATTCTTAATCCTCTTATAATTTTGTTTTAGGTGTGAATTATTATTATTATTTTCTTATATAATTTATTTTCTCGTTTTATTTTACTTATTATCTCTAATGTGATCCGGTTATTTTCTTGAGCTCTGATAAGTTTTGTATCAGATCCTTCACGTTTCGCTTTTTGAATTATGTCGATAAGCTTATCAAAGTTTAGATTATCCCAATCATCAACAGCAAGTCTTACCGTTGTTCCTAATATTTCAGTACAGTAAATTCGGCGATTATGGCACACCATAAGGGTTTATGGTAATAAAATACAAAGTTAATGAGATATATTTATTGCTCCATTCAGTTTGAAATTTAGTCAAGTATCTTATCCTAGCAGTTAAAGTATTTATTAAAATAATGAGTAACAAAAATAATAATTTTTCATAAACTTTAACAAAAGGTAAAAACAAAATGTGGTGGGATAATATGGCTCTAGGTCTCTTACACTGTATCCAAGATTCACCGCTAGTATCCGAAGAATAGAGATTTACACAATACAAACATTCAGTATCTTCTTTATCGGAACTTTTATCGGAGCTTCCTGTACAAAGGGGTTTATTATAATTATCAGAACTGGAACTAAATTAATGCATGGCTTTCGACTTACACTTCCTACCTTTTCCTTTACCTCTTTTGAACTTATTAACGTAGCTTCTTTCTTCTTTAATGTTTTTTCGAACTCAGCTTTATACGGAGATCCAGTCAACAAAGTGGATTTGGTAGATTTACGTCTACGGTTACTTCTTTTTTTTTGAACGACTTTTGGAATTGGGGATATTGGAATCGATGTAATATAATCATGAACGTTTTACGGGGATGACTTCCGAGTGGAATATCGAGTTGAAAATGAAGCTGTAGGCGAAAAAGGAGAGTTTGTTTACTTTTGTTTTGAAGGTCCAGACTCGGAAGGTTTTTGAAAATCAGCTTCATTAGTGCAAGAAGATATCTGGTTTGGCTCCATGTTTTCAATCAGTGGGGGAGATGTTGATGAAATGCTTTCGTTGCCGAAGTATCGCTGTCATCTATGAAGTCATGGTTTTTGAATACATTTCTAGCTGTGGGATATCTAACAGTGGCACAAAATCCACTTACTGCGATTTCACCCGACCAAATACTTCCATAATATCATATTGAGACAGAGGTCGGATATTGTTCCTTATCCAGCATCGAATTTCATTAGACATGACTCAAACAATTGTTGCAATGATTCATACATTTCCGTTTTTGTATCGCAATGTGTAAACAATACACTTTTTATTTGAGTTGATTGTACATGCGTTGAGATATAACGCTAACACAATACCAGTGAGGACATTTCGTGGATTGGTGTTTCGTTCTATATTTACGAGCTAATAGTTTGCTTTGGTTCATTGCAACAGTTGTTTGAGTGTGAGCAGGAACATATTAATTATAGTTATTGCGTGTCTTTTATTGTCTTAATCCGTAATTTTATATACTGCACAATTCAAGTAAGGCTTATATTATTACCTAGCAAAGATAATTTGTCAACAGTGTGTTTCACAATATGAGGAAGATTTCTCAGGAAAAGGAAGTACTTTTTTTGCCGATAAAGGCATGAGTTCTCGCGAAATTGCTGTAAAAGTAGGTTTGCATTATTCTACTATAAGTAGCAGTTGCAAAAAAACATCCGGATTATGAGAAAAGTTTTGGTGGTCGAAAAGCCCATATTAGCTCAAAATCGCCTCGAAGAATAACGTTACTTGTTCGAAGTGGTACCATGGATAATTCCGTCCAGGTTCATCATCATCTCGTCGTGACAGCAAATTTTATAGGTTGGGTGCAAACTGTTACAAATGCACTCCGAAAAAGTGGCAATAGAGATTTTGTTAAACGGGAAAACCTGCCCTCAGAAAATATAACATTAAAAGCCGTTCAGAGTTTGCTCGTAGATACAAGGACTGGAACCTTCATGACTGGAGTAACATTATTTTTAGCGATAAGACCAAAATTAATAGAACGGGATCAGATGGTCCGCAATGGGTGTGGAGAAAGCCATTGCATTTAAAAGCTATAAAGTTCGTAGGCGGTAATATCATGGTCTGGGGTTGCATAATGGGCACAAAATTGTGAAAGCTCCTCTAATATCCGGTAGAATGACGGCTGAGGATTACATTAACATCCTTAGCACTGCCTTTTTGGAGATTTTGGAGATTTTCGGAGCTGATAAAAATTCCATTATATTTCAACATGCTCCTCTCGCACTCATGCACATTACGAATGTTAATAAAAAACGTCTTTCGGTAGATGTTAAGTCATGACTCTACGAACACGAAATTATAACATTGTTCAAAATAAAACCATTATTACAACTGTTCTTAATCACATTTCTTTCTAAGTTCAGAAATCTATTAAAACCATTAAAAACTTCCTGCACACTTACCGACCCAAATTCTTATATATTTTTTGATTGTCACAACATGGCCAATCGACAAATTTAGCTCCGACACCTTGTACAAGATATTGTTTAGTTTCATTTTACAGGTGTCTGTAAAGTAAACAAGGACATTGAATTGAGGAAAAAAGTAGGCATACACCTCTTTCTTTACTGAATTCAATTAAAAAGCGTTTTTGTGTTGTTGTCAGTTAAAGAATTTTACATAAAACTCTAAGAGTTCTAAAAACACATGGCAAATTACTTTTGCTTTTGTCTCCGACGCAAATTTTTCCCTCCACACCATCATTAATTTAAGTTTTTTTTTTTGGCTGTGTGTAGTGATCAGGAGAAAAAGGAGGACATCGCTCCATCCATCTGTATTAAGTCAATGTAAATCTCCGGCGCCAGTATGACAGCCTGAACCTATAATCTAAATCGATCAACCCCAGTCCTTCAGTGTTTCTCTGGTACATGGGTGTGATGCTGCGTCCTTAATGTGGAGGCAGCATGCAGCAATCATCAAATGATTGCCGGCGATGTTTATGCTGATTGAACTAGGAACATGGGTAAATTAACCCAACTCGGAAACGATACGGAGCCTACGACATCTAAAAATAAAAACAATTTATTAATGAGCGACTCTAATTTAAATGAAATCATTTCCACCATTAAACATGTCGGACAAGGCGTCAGCGGATGTATATAGGTAGCGGGCAGGGATAGTGGAAGCTTCGTTTAATGTGAACAACTGTGACTATATCATCATAAGGTCTAGTTCACAAATCACGGCGGAATCAACACGAGAATGTAAATGGAAACACCACCGTAACAAAGGTTGTTTCCTTCAGAATTTATGTTTTCTGTAACGTCTGCATTTATTATTTTGCTAGGCATTAGATAGTTAGGATAAAATCGCCGCGCGCTTCCAAGGTCCGTCTAATAATAATCATTATAAAGAGCGAATGTGAAATTGTGCTGGAATTGAAATGGTGCGGTACGTCAAGCAGATTAGATAATGTGCGATAATTTAATTAAACAGAATTCACTGTAGGGAGTCGTTGTTCGATTTCATTGTATTGTTGTAAAAGAGTACATGGAATTCAATTGTGATAGATTCTCCTGGTGCGCGCCATGAGTGCTTACCATTTATACTCGTGTCAGTTCTTTAATTGGTAAAGGTTTGTTTTTGTTTTTCAATTTTAGGGACTTCAAATGGATTTATAGCTTTTTTAAGCGTTCGAGTTTGTTTATTATCATATCATCATATCATACATATATTTCTAAAATTGTACACAAGATTATGGTCTTATATTTAAGTACAATTTAATATGAATTCGGGAAAGAAAAAATAATAATGAAAACTTAACAGTAATCTTAGTACTAATACTAACTTATTTAAAAAAAAAAGAGAGGTTACATATTAAAGATTATAGTTTAAGAAAAGAAAAGAGACAAGAACAAGAGTTTAATAGAAGTAAATGGTAAAAAGTACCAAGTAAATACATAGTAAAATATAGTTTACAACTTAAAAATTTGAAAACACAGAAAAAGAAAGATTAAACAACTAACAGGAATTTACCACAACTGGATAAGGCATTAAAACTATGGTCATCAAAGTGGGAAACTACTAATGAGCTTTTTAAATTCGTTGACAGAGGTTACGCGACGTATTTTAGTAGGCAATGAGTTCCATAGGCGAGCAACCTGGACAAAGTAAGATCCTTCAAAGGTAGGTTGATGAATAGAAACGTGGAATTTGTATGATACATCCTCTCTCAGATTGCAGGAATTGAATACCGCTAGAAAGATACTCAGGCGTAATAAGGTTATACAGAAACACGAGGGCCCTTCGCTTGAGATGTGTGTCCAAGGAACAGTCAACAATAGATGATCTGTAGGGCGTGATATGGGTCGACCTACGTACACCGAAGACAAAGCGTACACAATCATTGAAGGCAACTTCAAGTTTTCGTTTGCAAACTGAGTCTAGCTTAGGAAAGATTAGGCTTCCATGGGTAAAGTGGGGCATAAGCAGCACCCTAACCAGTCTCAGTCTGAGGTTCAAAGGCAATATATTGGCAGATAGCCACAGTCTTCTTAAACCACCATATATTTTACCAACTGTGGTCTTAATGTGATCACAGCATTTCAACCGGGTGTTGAATTTCACTCCCAGATTTGACACACTATCAACAAAAGGTAGAGTCACATTATTGAGGATAATAGTAGGAAGATTTTCACTATCCAGGTCCGAGCTATAAAAAGCGATGCAATGTGATTTACTAGCATTGAGGAGCAGCTGATTGTCTCTAGACCATCTGAAAATTTCAGATATGTCATCGTTTATTCTGCTAATACAGTCCTCTATAAGGCCAGGAGGCCTGCTTAGGTACAGCTGTACGTCGTCCGCATAGAGATGTAGATTAACGTCATGGACTATATCATTAAGGTCTAAACATTAAAATCATTAAAATCATTAAGAGGCTAAACAGGAGAGTTGCTAAAATTGATCCTTGCGGAACTCCACAGAACATTGGCATGAGCGAGGATGCAGTCTCATCAACAGTCACCTGTTGATACCTGTTCGAGAGGAAATGCGATATAAACCTGACGGCAGACGGCGAAAAATAAATATGAGCGTATAAGTACTAGCATACAACATTCATCTGTAAACTAGCACATTTTCAATAAATATGATCAAGTCGGTGGTTTTTCTGGGCAAACCAACGACCAACGACATTTGCTTAGGACAAATAGAAACTTAGTCTGGAAAATATGACCTTATACTTTTAACTGAAAATTTCTGAAATTTAATGCCAATATGACATTAAGCTGTATGCTATGCACCTTTTCTCTGACGTTCTCAAAACAATAGTATGATTGGAAAATAGAATTCTATGCCCCAGAGTCCAGACCCAAATTTCATGAAAGCTATAAATAAATGTGTACGTTGCTATACTATGCAAAATATAAATGAAAATATTCTTGATAAATATACAGAAAAGTAGTACTGGCCCATGGATTGAATCTTGCGGAATCTCAATTTTAAAATAAGTATAAGGGGATTACGTATTCCTGGAGGAAACTGCTTGAGCCCGACAACTATAAACAAGTCAATCTGACACGGCAGGGCAAGCCAGTATATATTATTTACAGGTATGTTTTATACCTGCTGCTGTGGATAATTATGTATAGATTTAAAATAAGAATTTTTTCATCTCACTTCATGTTCCTATAGTAAACTAATTCTATCCAAATCCATTCAAATGCAATTATATAGAAACTATTTCCGATAGCTTTCCACGGCTTCTTTGCTACTATTTTCTGTAATTTTATAAGTTCCTAACTACTAACTGCTTTTCGTGGAAAAGTGGAAACGCCCACGAAATTTACCTATTTCCAAGAAAATTTCAACGAAAGATATGAAAGAGTTTAGACCAATCCTACTCATCTTAAACTCTTAAAGTTTGTCAGCTTTTTGAGAAAATCTTACAACAATATGTAAAGCAAAAGAATCCATCAGGAGCCTGAATTCGGTTTGAAGCCCAAAAACTACTTAAATTTCATATTGATCATACTGTTATGGTAAGAAATAATCAACACCGATTTCTTATCACTAACAATAACTTGATCGCATATGTTTTTTCTTCCTTTTTTTTTACTGTCAGAACCAGCTTCACACAAGCTCGCTGTTAATAAATAAACGGTCAATAATACATGCTTTTCTTCAATTAGTCGGTGTTAGAATTATTATGTTCAACTAAACATAAACCAAACATCGGATGAAATGACATGTTAGTTTTCTGGTTTTATGTCGACCTGATAAAACCAGACGTTTTTTTTAAACATGCTTGAAAACGACAACAGCAAAATGCTCAGCCATATTATTAACAGTAATGCACATGTAATTAATAGGTTCATAGTACAGGCTAAAGTTAGTCCTTGAGGAGTTAACATGCCTTCTCAAAATGTACCTACTATTACGGAAAGGTATTTTGTTAAGTAACATCGGAGAATGAATATTTGCGTTTAAGAGTTGATGCACAAAAGTTACATCGCCAACCCGGCGAAGTTTCTCATGGGGTGGAAGAATTAATGAATTATTCCAGGGTAGGTTCCTGAGAGCAAATCGTAGGAAGCTTCGCTGAAACAACTCGATACAGTTGATGTGTGTACCGTAAAATGGAGATCAGACCTGGCTAGCGTATTCACGAATTGGTCTCACAAATCTAGTGTACAAACGCAATGTCATGGTAGAATTCGAGAACTCGCGGGACTAATGTTTTATAAAACCCAGGATAGAACTTTTCTTTGATACCGTGTAATTTATATGGGACATACAATTTTATCTGCCATCATGTTTGACATCCAAGTTACAGACAGAGCCCACATGACATATCGAGGTGATTCATGTCTTATTCCTTTTGAAGGTCATAACCTCACATTTGTCGATACTGAGTACTAAATTAATACTCTTGCACCAATTGTAAAGCTTTCGAAGGTTACCCTGTACCTGTTAACAATCATAGACAGGTTAAATTTGAGCGAATAGCTTAATATCGTCAGCATAACTCAACACCTGACAGTACCTCATAACAGAGACAATGTTGTCAATAGACAGAATAAAGAACAAGGGGCCCAAGAGACTCCCTTGATATACGCCAGACGAAGGTTTCAAGACTCTAGAGATAGAATGGCGGAAACAGATTTGTTATTTTCTGTTATCTAGATATGACTCCGTCAATTTTAGAAATACTGGGGGAAACCCATACTTTTTCATTTTAAAAAGTATCTCAGAGTGAGAAAACTTATCAAAGGCCTTACTAAAATCTATATAAATGTAATCAGTCTGATAGCTTTTTGTCAAGCCACTAATGGTATCCGAGACAAAATTCAACAAGTTACTGATTGTATACCTGCCCGAAATAAACCCATGTTGGTTTGAAGACAGCAAGTTCTTACAGGAAGTTGGTAGTTGACAGTAAATGATAGTTTCGATTAATTTGGGCATGTAAGATAATTTTGGAATAGGCCTATAGTTAGATATTTTATTTTATTTTTACTACCTTTTTTGTGGATAGGTATGATAAAAAAATTTATCCATAGCTGCGGAAAACAACCACTCTCAAACAATTTTGGAAAATAATTCTCAGCGGAGCTGCTAAAGCAAGGCAGCATGACTTAAATAAAATATGTTAAGAGAACTTTTAAAATAAATAACTTTCGTAAATAAATCGCACTAAAAAGTAAAAAATATTTTTTTTTCTCAGTGATTTTGGTACACATTAGAGGAGTTTCTTTGTAAAATAAGAAATGCTACAACTCAGATTACCATCTGCTGCGATATTTTTAGACTTCAGATAATTTAATATGTCTTCACTCAACATTTCTGGAGAGAAATAGGTGACGAAAATACTCGAAAGTTTTGGTACTGTTCTCAAAGAGACAACAATACAATTCTTTAGAGACGACAAAAATGAAGTATCATTCAATACCGCGGAAACAGATGCAGGTATTAGGATGGTGTTATCGGCGTATTGACTCCCAACGTTACCTAAGGTCACAACAGCTGAGGCACTCGCACTAGGAGTAGCAGCGGGCAGGTGCAAATCAGATCGCTTCTTCCGGCGCGACTGCTGCTTGCGACGAGGCCTTTCGGAACGCTGCTGAGTAGCTGGCACATCTGCAGACAACGAAGAAACTTTAACGCAAGGCATATACCCATTCACAGGAGGCGTCCGTCAGGAGAAGAAGATATGATCAAGTTTCCAGACGTGAAACATTTAATGTCCGAGGCGATAAGCCAATAAGCACGAAGTGCGTAGCAGCAGAAGCAGACCAACCCGCAAGATCATTATGGACCAGCCCGATATTGTGCTGAATATCTTTAAGGATTGGGTCGGCAACTAAGTGGTGGAAGAGGCGCGTTACAATTATTTAGTGGGCGCGAAGATCATCAACAGTGGACGTCAGATATGCAAAGCGAGTATCGAGACCATTCGAATTATCAAGTAATAGGGATGAATTTGAACTGAGCGCCTTTGAAAAATTAAGAAACTTATCGAGTTTTGAATTGAAGATATTAAGGTCCGCGGAGTAAGCATTGAGTTGCGACCAGGTGGTAGATATGTGCTTAACACTAAACAAAATAAATTGGCCGCTTGAGAACAAATCAAGGATATCTTTGATAACTCGTAGAACATGACACGGCTTAATCACTAAGCACTCCCCACAGGCTATAACAGAAACAGGAGAGCTTCTTAGAATACGGCACAGGCAAGAGGACCGAAAAGATTTTCCACAAATTCCCTCACAAACGAAGACATCTTCTTTAGTGGCAGACTAACATACAGTACATGCTGTCAGGATTACACAGTGTATGCTGTATAACAGAAGAGTAACAGAGATTTAAGCGTTAATTAAAAAAGAAGGATTGTGTCGAGGACCAGCCACGAAAAGCTTCCAATATCACAGTGGTGGGAGTTCCGAATGACAGATGGCGATCAAACTATAAGGGAGATTCATAAACAACTAAATATAAAAAAAAATACCTGTAATTATTAAATGAGGTATGTTAGTAGCGTGGGGAACAGAAAATGATCAAATATGCTTACCACAAGTGAAATGCATAAACAAAATGCCAGTGCAAAAGAGCACAAGCAGCAGATAAAAAAACATCCCGACAGCAAGCAGTCACCAAGAGTAGTGGGGAGAAAATAATATGTGCAAAGCCAGACGGAAAAGCAAAAAGCAAACAATAATCAGAATTAACCGAACTATTAACAATTGATCACACACAAAGTTAGCTAAAAATGTTCCACAAAACTAATTAAGCTCGGACGGCACAAAAATTGTAACACAAATCTTCTTCTTCTTACAATTAATATTCAAGTTTTTATAATTCTATTCATTAGAATGTCATCGAATCAATTCGATATATACACACCGTGTGACCAATTCCAAATCTCACTTCCATTTCACTCATCATTTGTAGTGACGAGAACAGGAATTATTTCTGCGCTAAATTCAAATTACTACGAGAGCGCGAAATTTTGAATAAGTATTTGAAATTTTAATATTTGAAAAGAATCACTACAATATTTACTAGAGCTCGGATTAAGAACGAGTGTATGGTCCACTATTTTCTTGACGTTGATAAATCGTGAGACTAAGTATGATAGTAGGACTATAAGTACATTCATTTGATACTCAAAAAGGGGGTTACCTGGAAAGCTTTCCGGGAGTTTCAAAATTTGGTATTTTTATAGATTTCCATGTCTTTCCGAATTTTCACTTTGCCACCTGGTATTTTTATCGTTAACGCCGCCATATTGCAAAATGGTGCCCAACAACAATTTTATTTTTACAATATCTCCTTTCGGACTCATTTTACAATGAAAATATTTATATAATAAATTAAACTAGAGAAAATTTTCTATAATTTATATTCTAACCGCTTTTTTTTTGTAAAATGAATGTTAAATGTATCGCATTTAGTTAGTTGTCATTTTCACCCTCCAGCAGGACAATTTTGTTTTATCTGAAAAAATTAGAAAAAGATAAATTTGTAGTGTGAAATCCAAAATAGAAGTCAAAAATTCAGTCTGACTAATAGTTTTGAATCCAGGTGAGAAAAATGTAAACAGCCAAGAGGCGGGATTGCCTGGATATGGATCTCTGCCACTTGAAGTATCCGTTTTTGCTTTATATGTGCTCAACGATGGTCTTCACATGGATTTATTTTCACCCAGTTTATTAACAAGAAAACAAGCTTCTCCAACTTCTTCTCGAAAGACAGGTAGCTTAGAAGATACCTTGTGGTGTATGCGCCGATGCAGTATATAAGCGTTAACGATCACCATATTGATGAACAGGTAAAATAGGCACACTGAATAACTTTTTGTTTTCAAACGAATATGTTACCAGCCTAGGAAACCATCAATCAAATCAACACAACCCATGTGGTAATTATACTTCTGGATAATATTCGGGTAGTCGATCTGAAGGAACTTTTTCTTTCTCCTATCATACCTCACAGCAGAAATTTTGGATTTGTTGTTCGAAATGAGAGCTCACCAGAATATGTGGATACCAACCGTACAATTTTCGTATCATTCCACAAAACCGTAGAAATATCAACAACGAATGCTGAGTCAACAGACTCAACAGAGTAAAGCGTGAATTACAATTACGACTGATCTGACTTAAAAAGTCGCAGTCGACGCTGAGGTGAAATTTGTAATTAAATTAAAGCTTTAACTGCTTGAACAAAACAGAAGTCCCGACTTCTGTGATTGAACTGAAGTTGGCCGCAGCCAACACCAGCTTTGCACTTTGAGCAAAGTTTAGTTTCATTTGCAGTCGCAGTCGCAGTCGAAGTTGCAATTGTATCTTGCCACAAGCATTTTCCATTTGGGCAAAGTCGTAGTCGACTGATCAGTCGTAATTGTAATTCACGCCTAAACTTTGTTTTTTAACCAGCTACTTATCTGTATCATTTGACAGTTTTTTATACGGTTGTAGCGGGTTCTAAATATACCATCAATGGTAGCGAAGTGTAAAAGTTGTCGAAGTATACAACATGATTTTTTAAATCCGGGATCATTCGAGATAATCGAACACCAACGTTCGATGTAGCACCCATATCTGGTTTGTTTGGGAGAATGGTCTTGTCTCCAGCAGAGGTATAAACCTGGAAATTATATGAAAATTCAACTTGAATCACAAACCTCTTATTGTCTAAATCTGGATCTCATTTTCTTATAGCACATCTGTTCGTCTACACACAATCGTGGTTGTTGTGAAATTGAATCAAATCTTATGCTTAACACATGGGACCGGATGCACCAACTCGGAGGGTGGTGGAGATGTGGAGATTATTGTTCTTTTGACACTTAACTTTCCACTCGGAATTCTGTAACTCGGCGAATTTGTATTAAGAATTACCATACTCTCTATTCCACTCGACAAAACTCTCGGCTGTGTTAGTTGTGGAAAAGTAACAAGAATATTTCTCGCTTTTGTTCTATTTTGTGAAGGTACCTAGGTAACTAGGATTTTCAAATTAAATTATGGGATGACCACATATCCTGGCTATCTTCGCAAAAACAAATTATGGAAATCCTTGCAATACTTACATAGAAGTAGAGACTTTGGTGTCTCAAGGTACCCGCTAATATTTTAAGTCACGTGCAAATGATCAATTTGGTCGTTTTCCCGTACAGAAGAGATGCTATAAAAATTTTCAATATGCGCGTTAAAGCTAGTTCCCTAATAAGATACTGTTACGAGCGTGGCCTTAGTTCTTTATTTAAAACACAATATTTCAGATATCATTGACAAGTTCTTTCTTTTATTTAACTTCACTATTTACTTTTATAACATTTACAAACAATTATCAAATCAACTCTTTATAGTTATCGCTAGTACCGTACTTCTAATTATCGCAATAGTTTACTTCGTTCATTTCACGGTCTGAAATAAGACTGCCTCCTGGATGTGAGAAACGCCGTATTTATACTCAACGAATTATCCTACAACCTTCTGAATATTCCGTTCTCCGAACCCAAAGTTTACTAGGATGTCACTAACCTAAAGGTGTTTCAATTTCTAACAGATGTCGCTTGTGTCACTTTGTAGCGCGTAACACTGCCCCCTTAAACACTTTAACACTGCCCCTTAAAATTGTTCGTCCCGAACATCAGGTGGTCCACGATCTTGATGCTCGTAGTATTTGCATAAACGGTCCAGGTGAACGATTTTCCGTTTACCTCTTGTACCACGCTGAATCCGGTATACTACGTCATTAATTCTACTTACCACTGAATACGGTCCTTCCCACTGTTGTTGTAATTTTGGAGAACGTCCCTTACGTCGTTTCGGGTTGTACAGCCAAACAAGGTCACCTTCATTAAATCCTGCTGAATTAGCACGTAAGTCATAGCGGGTCTTCATCCGATCGGTATTTATTGCTAATTTTGCTCTCGGTTCCTCGTGCACATCAGCTAATCGTAGTCAAAGCTCCGATACATAGTCGTCTGGTAAATTTTGTTCGCCTCTAGCTGTACCAAACTTGAGGTCGCTTGGTAAACGCATCTCCCTTCCGAATACGACATTAGCTGGAGTTTGTCCTGTCGTGTTGTGAACTACTGATCGATAAGCCATAAGGAGCACGGGAATATGTCGATCCTAATCGCGTTGATGACAGTCGACTACTTTCTTGAGATGCTCGACCAATGTTCTGTTGAAGCGCTCTACCATGCCATCAGATTGTGGATGCAGAGGAGTTGCTCTGGTTTTTCTTATTCCCAGCATTTTACACATCTCCTGGAAAGTCCGTGATTCGAAGTTCCGACCTTGGTCCGAATGAAGTTCCTGAGGTACACCAAATCTACTGACCCAATTTATTAGTACTTGTTCCGCAACTGTGTTTGTCTCTTGATTAGGGATTGCATAAGCTTCAGGCCATTTACTGAAATAATCAATAGCAACTAATATGTAACGGTTACCGCTATCTGTTTCTGGAAAAGGTCCAGCGATGTCTATGGCTATCCTTTCAAATGGGGCTCCTACATTATACTTATGCATTTCTCCTCTGCTTCTGTGTGGCGGTCCTTTGCAAGAAGTACAGATAGTGCATCTGCGGCACCACTCCTCCACATCTTCTCGTATATGTAACCAATTAAACCATTCTCGTATTTTGGAAATTGTTTTATTCACCCCCAAACGTTCTCCAGATGATCCACTGTGCAGTTCTTCTAAAACATCTTTGACCTTGGATGCTGGCACGACTGTCTGCATTCGAAATGACTCGCCGTTAGTTGCTTCCCACTTGCGTTTTAATATACCACACTCAACGTGAAGAGAATTCCATTGAGCGCAGTAGCTCTTCAGTTTCTCACTCCTCTCCGAGATATCTTTCCATTGTGGCCTTTCCATGTCTTCTTTCCAAGCAAGAATGGGTGATATGTCTGGGTCTTCCCGTTGTGCTGTTCGCAAGCTCGCGTTGTCCCAACCCGTCGATGGTTCTACCGTTATCAGCTGAATAGTTGCCGTTATTTCTTTTTCTTCCACCCGAACGCAATGTTTGCATTCAACTTTGCATGGACATCGTGAAAGTGCGTCTGCATTTCCATGGATACGTCCTCTTCGGTGTTGGATTTCAAAGTCATAAGCTTGGAGTCGCTCTATCCATCTTGCCACTTTGCCCTTCAGGGTTCTTAAACTGCAAAAGCCATTTAAGCGCTGCATGGTCTATGCGGAGGATAAATTTCTGCCCGCAGAGATATTTATGGAAATGTTTTGTTGAATTTTCAATAGCAAGTAGCTCTTTTCTTGTAGCACAATAATTTCTCTCTGATTTTGAAAGTGCTTTGCTATAATACGCTACTGGCACCTCTTGACCATCCTTCTCCTGTGAAAGCACTGTCCGATACCTACATTGCTGGTGTCCGTGTCCAATATAAAAAATTTTCCCAACATTGGATAGTGAAGTACTGGACTTTCACAGAGATGCTGCTTCAAATTCTCAAAACTCCCGTTACATTTATCTGACCATATGAACGGCTTTACTTTTTCTGTAAGTTGATGTAGGCTCCTTGCTATATGATGACCTTTTACGAATTGCCTGTAGTAGGTAGCTTAACCAGGAAAACTCCTTAATTGAAGCTTGTCCTTTGGGATTGGCCAATTTTGACAGCTGTTATCTTTTCTGGATCAGTTCTTACGCCTTGTGTTCATACTATGTGCCCCAAATATTTTACTTCACTTTTAAATAGAGCGCATTTATTCGTACTGAGCTTCAGTTGCCCATCTCTCAATCTTTGAAGTACGTCCCATAAGTTGTTTTATGTTCCTCGAATGTCCTTCCGATTACTATTATGTGATCTAAATAGACAAGACATGTTTTCCAGGTTAATCCACGTAAAACATATTCCATGAGTCCTTCGAATGTGGCTGGAGCATTACATAATCCAAATGGCATAACTCTGAATTTCCATAAGCCACTTCAAACAGAGAAGGCAGTTTTCTCTCAGTCCTCGGGCTGTATTTCTACTTGCCAGTAACCACTCTTCAAGTCCAAGGTGGAAAACCATTTCGCTCCGGAAAGGGTGTCCAATGTATCATCAATCCATGGTAATGGTAGCTATCCTTTCTAGTTACGTTATTTAGTTGGCGGTAGTCTACGCAGAATCGGGTGCTGCCATCCTTTTTCCGTACCAAAACAACTGGCGATGTCCAAGGGCTGTTAGATTCCTCTATTATGCCTTGTTCCTTCATGGAGTTTAGCATATCTGCAACTTCTGGTTGTTTGGCTAATGGTAGTCTTCGTGGTGTCTGCCGAATGGGCCTGGAATCTCGTGTATCGATACGATGCTGGACAAGATTTGTTTTGCCGAAATCATCATCATTCATTGCAAATAATTCCGAAAATTCCTCGATCTCCTCTGTGGCATCGTTGTATTGCTTTTCACTTAAGGCACTAGATGAAAGAAGCTTCGGAACCTGTTGGGTAGTAGCTGGTATGGGTTTTGTCTCCTTGACATTACTACCATTACCCAAATTGACGATTTGGTAAAAGGGTTCAAAATTTCCAATTATAGCACCTTCTTTTAGTTGTACCTCATTTTCGGATGTGTTGAGCATTCTGACTGGAATTAATGTTGCGCCTTCTGCCTTCACTAAAGTCTTACCAACGATGATGTTCGATGTCACATTTGAAGGGTTAGACTCCACCAGATAGAATCGGCAGGTCCCGATGTTATCAGTAAGCTTTGTCCATACTAGCGCCTCGGAGCATGCAAAGAGAGTAATATTTTCACAGACCATCGTCCTTATTTTCGAAGGATAATCTGCTCCTATTCCTAGTCTCATCGGAATTTCTATGTCGCCATATTTGAGGATCTGTTCTCCGACATCCAGATTTATTTTATATGTGGTCATGAAATCTACTCCAAGAATGCATTCATCCATGATATCTGAAACCAGGAAAGTGTGTGGAAATAGTAGTTCGCCTAGTTGAACATCCAAAGTTATTTCTCCAAAAACTTGTGCTACTGCTTCAGTTGCTGTTCTTAGTAAATATGTGGAAGTGTTGTGAAGCCACTTGTTTTTGACGAGATCTGCTCTAATAATTGATCTCGAAGCACCAGTGTCGATAGTGATTCCGCAGTAATTTTTTCCTACACTTCCATATATAACGAGACTGCTATTATATCTCTGCAACTGGGCTACTTGAATGATGACTTCGGGGCTGCCGACTCTACCAACCAACTTTTGCCCCGCAAAGTTGGTTTTTACATGTTTTCCGACTGCTCAACAGGAGAGCTGATGCGACTAGTCGCCGTTTGATTTCTTGTCTCTCCACGAATATCTTGCTCCCTGGCTCCACATCTTTGGCACACTTTTCTGTTTTCCTCTTCTTGTGATTCCATTCGTCGGCGTTTTCTGCAGTCCCTTTGGAGGTGTCCTGGTCTATTACAATTCCAGCATCGAAGAATACCACGTGACGGAGTGCTCTCTAATGACTGCATTCTGTTGCATGAACATTCCTCCACCGAAATTTCTGTCACTCGTACTGCACTCCGAGAAGCTTGTCTAGCAGATTCATATGTTAATGCATAGTCTAGCACTTCTGCTGTTGACTTGTTTCCTGCTAGCCTTAGTGCTTGTTGTAAATGTTGATCTGCGATAGCGTTCACAAATGCTTCTGTTGCCACTTCATTAAGGAATTCTGCATTTACGCTAGAGTATGAAAGTTAAGCTAATCTTTCCACATCAGCCTGCAGTTGTTGTAGTGACTCGCCATGCTTTTGAATCCTGTTGCGTAATTGCAGGCAATATACTTGCTGCATGTGCTCATCTCCATAACGTAATTCTATCGCCTGTACTAACGAAGTGTAATCACGTTGCCTGTCAATCGATATAGTTTGTAATAGCTCTGACGCAGGACCTTGAAGTGCTAAAACCAGAGCTGTAGCTTTGTTTTCGTCATTCCATGCATTTTCTTCGGAAGCTGCCTCAAACTGTCTCTTGAAAATATGCCACGAATTTTGTCCATCAAATAGTGGAGATTTCATTCTACCTGCACCGAATATTTCAGTTCCTTCGTGGCGAGATTGTCGATGCTTCATTCTCTCCAAATCTGCTTTAAATTTGTCAAGCTTCTCCGTAACATTTTGTTGCACTTCCAACACTTGCTGTTGAACTTCCAGCACTTCCTGCTGGATTCCTTCAATTTTTACATTTTGCTCGTCTAATGAATTTTTAAGAAAAATCTTCTGTTCGTGTTCCTCCAAACAAGTTTCTAGACAATTCTGCAAAGAATTCTTTTGTTCGTCCAAATGCGCTTCTAGAGAGTTCTTTAGTTCCTCAAGGGCATTCTTTTGATCGTCCAAACGGGCTTCTAGAGAATTCTTTTGTTCATCTAGACGGGATTCCAGAGAATTCTTTTGTTCCTCAAGAGCATTCTTCACTTGCAGGGTTGAAAGCTCCATTTTGGTCATTAAAGTAGCCAAAAGCTGTTCTATGTTCATCGCATTCTCTTCTTCAGTTTCTGGTTCTTCCTCGAAAACGTATGTCTCAGGATTCTTTTCTTCCTATATCAAAGCTTGTCTAAGTCGCTCGACTAGAACATTTTTTAGACCTGTCGTTTGCAATGACCGCTTCCCTAACTCCACTTTCAATTCCTGTATGCGAAGCTCCTCTAGTTTGCGTCCCATTACTTTGATAATTCACTCACAGTTTAATATAAAATTATCTTTCGGAATTTTTACTTAAAGCAGGAAAGTTTCACACGATTTCACCAAATTAATCACTCTTTGAATTTCAAAGTCAACCACCACTTTATTTTGAGATTTTATTTTACTTCTGACACCAGTTGTTACGAGCGTGGCCTTAGCTCGTTATTTAAAACACAATATTTCAGATATCATTAACAAGTTCTTTCTTTTATTTAACTTCACTATTTACTTTTATAACATTTACAAACAATTATCAAATCAACTCTTTATAGTTATCGCTAGTACTGTACTTCTAATTATCGCAATAGTTTACTTCGACCATTTCACTGTCTGAAATAAGACTGCCTCCTGGATGTGAGAAGCGCCGTATTTATACTCAACGAATTATCCTAGAACCTTCTTGAATATTCCGTTCTCCGAACCCAAAGTTTACTAGGATGTCACTAACCTAAAGGTGTTTCTATTTCTGACAGATGTCGCTTGTGTCACGTTGTAGCGCGTAACAATACGTAATTATTTTTTGAGTCTAATAAATGGTTTTGAAGATAACTGCAAAAGAAGTGAATCATGCCGATAATGCCGATATATATATATATACATATATGTTTGCAACAGAGTACTAATGAATGTAAAACAATGAACGGAAGAACTACTACTACTATGACCCAAGCGCAAAATTCCGTCTTTCGGAGGTAAGAAGTCAGTTATGAAGTTAGAATGATAAAAAAAGTACACCACTCGATTACCCACATCTCCCTCTTTAATTTGATACCAAACATGACGTATTTTGAACAACCCCCAAGATGGGTGGGACCACCCCTCCCCAAAAGTCCCACCCCCAAAAACTTTTCATCTATATTTTTTTACTCTCGACCCGAAATCCGAAGGAGAAAACCCTGAGGCTCTACGACCCTCCCACACAGAGTTACCCGTCCTTCAATACCAAGTATATTAGAGAATCGCGAAGGGAGAGTTAGGGAGTTTTAAACGGGGAAAACGAAAACTCTCATCTACCAAACTCCCAGCTCTCCGAGTTACAGAATCCGGGGCATGGTCGAATTTTAAATAACAGACCGTATCCTTTATCAGTTTTTTTTTAATTTTTATGAGTTCGATGTTATTGAAACTGAGAAAACTCGTGATTAGATAAAATTTTTTGATGTCATCGCTGATTTGACATTGAAATCATTCCCTGGTAGCCAAAGCTCATCAGTTTACAAAATTTTAGTGATGGTGCGGGCGGGGGTCTTATGTTAACTAACACAACTTTAATATGAAGTACGACAGTGTGAATGTACATTATGTGGTCGTACGACAACTAATTTTCTTACCCATTGCCTCGATGAGTTTCTTCGCTATCTCATCTATTAGCTTATAAATAAATAGATCTAGTGCATCTAATATACGAGTGAAAGGGAGATAAATGATGTTGCGCTAAAAATTTATTTCCTTTGGCGTTGGCTATGCGCCTGTAAAGTGCGACTGAATTTTATTATTCTTCATTTCTTTGTCAAAAACGTAGGGAGGAAGGTGACATTATAATTTAAAGTGAAGTATAATTGAAGTCAACCAGTTCCAGTAAAGTTTAAGTATTTTTTAATCAATTGTGAGGAATTTTTGCTATTTTATGGATAGTATATTCCTAAAAAAAGTAAAGGAAAAACCAATTTGTTGATGATATAGATAATGCATTACAATAATAATGTTTCTTTATGCTTGCGATTGCGTGCCGTATCTCTGAACGCAAGTACAACAGTATAGTTGTATTTTCGTGCAGGCATATAACATGCGTGATTATCCCAAATCTGTTATTTTCTGAATTTAAAAACTATTCCCCCGATAATCAGCGATGAGGTATTTGATTTACTCATCAATGAGATTCATTGACACGAGTAATACTTAATTTCATTTGAATGTCCTTCTGGCTTGCCTTCAGATTCGTTTCACGAGCAATCACTTCCAAAAACTCAAAAACAAAAAAAATAGGTGAAATATTGAAAGGGTGTTTTCATTTTCAGTTCATTAGAACTGTCTGGAAGTCTTTTTTCCCCTTGAAACACAATTTCGTTAGGATGAACCTCCAAATTCTTCTTTTTCCACAGGACGTTTGTGAATTCTTTCAATTTTGGTATGATCTGCATCACATCCCCAATGAAGCCAAATTCACCATCGTTAGATTCCCCGCTGGGTCCGTCTTCTTCCTGCTCTAGAAAAGCCGACCGGGATCGTTTCGGGGGTTTAAGTTTCGTTCGAGCAACAGTTGACGGTGAACATAACGATGATATTTCTTGTGCCTGTGCATGCTGTATTTCCACTGACTGAGTTACAGTTGAAGGGAGAGACATCAATGGTTCAGCTTGCGGCTGTCCTTGCTATATCCCTCTTGCCCGCATAACAGCTAAAGATGGGACCATAGATTACCTTACTTGACAATCGTCTTGTGGATATGATAGTATCAGTCGCTATTTCGCTGTATATGTTTCATTTGTGCGAGTTGGTAGTGTAGACTCAAATGAAGATGAGAAATTGCTGACATATAAACTCATGTTAATGGCTTCACTGAGGAATTTAGTGGACGATGATCTTCGTAATGTAGAAAAGTTTGTCGATTTTTGATTTTTCTTCAAACGGAACTTGAAAATCTTGATTGCTTACTCTGCCATAATCATCAGAATCTGCACTGGAATCTTCATCTTCTACAGATTTAGCGGTAGAAATAGAATTCATCATTTCACGTAATTCCTCATCAGACTTTTTCGAAAAATTGAAGAGATTTTTCCTTAACGGAGAACGGATAACCATTCTCTTTTGCTGTAGTGGCATGATTGAGTGGGACTCGAAAAACTCCACTTAACTTGGCAATCCCGCCTTTTGACGGTACGCGGTTGGTGCGTGTAATGATGTTGTGTATGATAAGAACTATTTTATCCATTTTTATTATCAATCAACCAATTTGGGTTTGTACCTACCTATTAATAAATTTTTCACTGCACAAAACCAACGTAAAATAAGTATTTTTTAATATTATTTAAAAAAAAATCAGAGTAAGATTTCACATGAACGAACGTGTCAATCAAAGCTGTCATACGACAGAACTTAAGTTCTATCATAATGTCGAGCCAATTCGTACGGATGTCCTAACTGCCCGTTACGTTTTGAAAAAAATTTATTACTTAAGCTACTGCGCTCAACGTGCACTCCGTCTATAGGCGCCCAGGTTTGCGAGAGGCAATAAAGCTTTGGACTTCAACAATACATTACGCTGATATTATTGGATTGCCCCTTAAGGTGGTTACCACTAAAAAAATCTCACGATTTCTGTTCTCAAAAGCACAGTGAAAAATAAACGCATAGAAGTATGCAATTTGAAAATTGAAACAAATCACTATATGTACATGCAAAGATATGATGTTGTAGTATTCGTGTGCATTGTACTCCAAAGGATTTCGGGCATCTGCACACTAGTAGGAGAGTTTAGATTTATCTGCAGGAGTTTTCATAGAATTTTTTTGGAACTTGTAAAATGTTTCTGCGATAGGAGCAGGCAAAGGACGATCGAAATGTATGCGCTCTGTGCTGTTGGCCAGAGACTTTCCCTTGTAATTTGTCTGGCACCATTTATTGCTTGGGCAAATTTGATTTTACTGAAGTGGGTCATTAAATAAAACTTTTCCGAAAATTCTGAGTTTTAGTGTACCATATAATCTTGGCAATGTTCAGACTTTGTCAGTTTTACCATTCTATTAACTAGATAACCAAAGAACTTTATTCGAGAGATAGATTTGAATTTACCAACAGAAATTCCAGGTTGAGCTATGTTTGGTAGAATTTCCAACTAAATTTTAGTGTATGACTATGTAGAATTTTATCTGTATCTAATTCCACAATTTTGTTCGCATAAAATTTTTCATTTTCAAGGAAAATTCAAAAAGATTAGCACAGTCGGAGTTAATGCAACTGGAAAACTCTTAGGGTAATACATTATGATTATGTAAGTTTAGCAACATAGCAAAAAGAAGGGTTTGCACCTATTTCTCGTACGTCCACATCTAAAGTAGAGCTAGTAACAATAGAAACAATTAGTATGAAAAAAGTGCTGATTATATAATTTCGCAATGATTAAAAAATTGAACAAAAAAAGAAAAACAGTAGCAGTACTTAAAAGATATAAATAACTGAAAAAAAAACATATATATGTAATGTCTATATTTAAACTCACTGCTTAGATTCCGGTTAAGTATTTTATTATTCTGTAGATAAGTAATAATTTTCGTGCAATGAGCTCAATTAATATATTTATAAATAATTAGTTGCTTGACTAAAATATATATTAAATCGAGTAAATATTCGTCCGCAGATTTTTTTTATATAAAAAAGCACTTAAAAAAGTGTCATTGGTACAAAGTAAATATGTTAAAATGCTTCACCTTTGAAAATCGCATTTTGAGAACAGTTCATATACAACACACATGACCCCTTAGAAAGATAATCGACTACATTGTAGATTACGAAATACTAGAAAAATTATACCACTTTTCTTACAAAAAAATTTACGCGAAGTCAAAAAATTGGAGTTCCGGCTCCGAATTTTCATTTTAAAAAACATTAGGAAAATTTAAAAAGTTAAATTTTCCAAAACACCTTTCACTGCAATAAGTTTATAAATAAGTTCCCTCAAATGGAAAAAAGAATCAAGAAAAAATATTGTCCAATTAAACAGCTATGAAAGAAAATGTTGAAACAGTTTTCCTGAAAGTCCAAAACAACCAAAAAATCACCATTCGAAATCCATACTTTTTTGGGCCACCCTAATGTACATATGTATCAAATTGAAAGTACCGTTTCACTTGTAATATGTATACCATTTTAGTAATCGTTATAAAGTACAAACGGACCTCTTTGGAATCAGTGCTCACGTTAGATCCGATATTTTAAATTTTAGAGGGAAACAGTGAATTTAGGGCGACAAGTCTCAAGAAAAGTGTTATTTGGACACTTCAAAGAATATATTGGAATACTTCATTCTACTTATTTACCGAACACACTGTATATAATCTGACAACTCATCACACCTCATCAATTTTCGTTTATAGTTTTCTAAATTACATACATATATATATTTAAAAAAAAATAACTCCATCAAAACTTAACAAGTTCTATTTTCTCCTTTCGACAGCTTCACTAAAACCCATTAGGTATTAAAATACAAAAATATAAAATAAAAAGTTTTGGGATTGCACATTGTGAGATATTCAAGGATAAGCGAAATATCCAAATTTTCAGAAAAATTACCTTGATTACATTTTCTCGCAAGCCTTAAAACTTTCCAAAATTAATAACGTTTATTTCATGGAGATGCGATGAGTACATTCTGAGATTAACTTTTTAAAGTTACATCTACCAGCGACAACGTACAAGTAGATATGAAATCTCCCATTCCAGACATACTTTTAAAGTGGAAGTGTATACATAAGGTCAGCTTGGCAGTTTGCTTTGGCGTATAGGACAGGCAGAAACCAAGCTGTGCTGACGATTATACGGTTCCTGCTTATATGAAACGCCCTCTTTTTGCAATGAAATTTTTTTTTCATAGATTTTTGTTTGCATAAAGATTTTTTTCCACTCAATTCTCGAACTGCAGACTTGGCAGCAAACTGAGTCAATTACATGTTGACTTATTTCGCTATGACTTTTCTTAGCAGAACTCTCTATACTTTTGCAAGTTTGCGTGGCCAACTTTTAAAAAATGTATTATGTGACCAGCTGCCAATGTTGCGAAAGTATGAACTGAGATAATCAGAACTTGAGGCTTTTCTGTGGCCGCTCCTAACGAATCTTTTAATTTTTCTAGTTGAAATTCGTTCATAGTTCATACATACATTCTTTGTGCTCCCATTCAATATGAGTAACTGAGCCTCATGACAGCGGGACATATTCAGTGAACTACAGTGAGCTCCTCTATGCATTTATGACTGTCACCCTATATAGCATTTTTTACATCAGGAAGTGGGAAAATGCTTTACTTTCTCTTGTTCTACACTTTTCTAAAATTTGTTTTTTTTTTTTTTTTGCTAAATATTGGAAAATGTATTTCTTCAAGAAACATAAATTTTGACGGAGTCCCGAAAATTTGATTTTGTTATTATTATTATAAAAATGGAGACCCAATTTATTCATGTTTCTTGTAAAAAGTTTGCAAATTTATTCCACATTATCTTATTGCTCATGAAAAATCAAAATATTTAAAGCATTCCTAGGTTAACTTATAGAGAAACGAGTGCAATATGATCTGCGAATTTTCCGAAAATTATTCTTTCGTGGTTCAGTATGCAGTTAAAGGATTTCAAGGATAGCGTTGATGTTAAAAGATATTCGTTTTGTAATGAAAATGAAATTATAAAATTTAGAAGATGGTAAAACAGAACTACTATTATAATATTTTTTAAACCTATATTTCCTTAAATATATGTAAAAACAATAAAAGAAATCATTTTTTGGATTAAATTCTAAAATTTTTATATGAAATGTTTTTTTTTATTTATTTTTTTTTTGAAAGCCCCATTTAATACTAATAATTTAAAATATCTCACGAAAGAATCGATTAACACGGTTTCAAGTAATCAGCATATTTAAAAGCCTGACCACAGTCAAAACCATAAATTTTGAGTCACCCTATCCCTATCCAAGACTTCAGGTCGTCAGGCTAAACAAAAAATATGGGTCGAAAATTTTTTAATACATAATTAATTCGGAAAGTTTCATCGAAATCGCAAGGGGGTCGGGTCTGAAAATTAATAATTTTGGTCGTTTTCGCATGAAAGTGCTGCATATGTATAAGCCACCGTTCTGGGCTAACGTTGATTTTTTAGTTTATTTTTAGAAAGGTTCATCGGACAGTAAAAAGGGTTAGAACCAATTTCCTAGGTTTTGGCGTATACTGAAGAATTTTTCAGTGGATTAAAAAAAATATGTGGGTGGAACTGACCGTTTTCCAAGTACATATAAAAAATTTTTTTAAATAATTTTATGTATACTTCACGAAGGATTTGCCCGATTTAGGCCGATATTCACGTATAAAATTTCAGCACTTGCCGTCAACACATTTTCAATCAGTGTCCAAATATAGTCAGTGTAATTTTGTAGGTGTTCAAATATAGTGAGTGTAACTTTGAAGGCAGCCTTACAAATACCTTACCTGATTTATCCTATTTTTAACTTAGATCTATACCTTTAAAAAGCCCATGTAGAAAGTTTTAGCAGTTTAAGTAAATGCGTTTTTGAGTTATCGTGCAGACGGACGGACATGCAAAAATCAAAATAACACTTAATATTATTCGCGGATGTGCAATCCATTTTGCTCTACCAGCAATATTCTATGCGCTACAAATGAATTGTATCTTCATAATACTCAAGGATTTCATCATCTATGGCATAAAAAGTAACTGCTTCGTCCGGTTGTTGAAAGCGGTACCTTCCGCTCTTTCTCCGACTGTTCTTACAGGAATTAATGAAGCAGATGAAGTAGTTGTCTTTCCCTGTTATATTTTGTAATTTTCTAACCTTTTTTGCTGGCATTAATCAGAATCGATGAAAACGCACAGACGTTGAAATTACACTTTACATAGGTTTTCAATTAATCTAATTTTATAACTTTGTATGTACAGTAATAAATTAAATCTATGTCCCTACATAGGAAGAAATATATTTTTTTTAATTACACACATACACACTTTAATCATTTGATAGGAAGACTTATATTATCATCATATCTAAAATAAACTCTTTTTTCATTAATTTGGCGGCCCTGAACAGGGCCATTTTTTGTTATTACTTCGTTGATGAAGCGACAAATTGAATAAATGAACCTAACGTAAAAACTGAGACGAGAAGAGCATAACCACAAGCTGGCCGAAATAATTTATTCGCTACAAATGATACTGAAATAATGACGCCGAGTTGCTAGCAACAAAATTCTGATGAACTTTCCATCTTGTTTTACAACGAAGCTGTTGGTGCATATTTTTATACGGCAGCTTCAAATCTACTTGTACGTTGTCGCTGCATCTACTAAACAGAATTTGCCATATTTCTCAAATTTCAAAAGACCGTATCTCGGTCAACTTCCTGTAAAATTCCATTAAATTCACAAATTTACACAAAATTTATCGATTTTCTGTGTAACGGCCTTATAGGATTATTTTCTTTTCATATATACAAATTTGCATACCTAGCAATATTCAGCTATCTCATTTTTGTTCCATAATATTATTGGACTGAATTTTACTAACACGTCCCATGATTAAATAATAGTTAGGTACTCACAATTATAAACAAATAGATTATAAATATAACTGCCAAAAAAATTTCCCGCCTCCCAAGCAAAAATAAGAAATTACCAATGATAAAACTCAAAATATTCCGGAACATCTACACACATATACCTATGGCGGCATACAATTTCCGAGCATCAGACTACAGCCCGCAGAGCTTTCAAAACAAAATGAGTGCTTTCCGAAATCACATCATTCCATTTGACGGTGATGAAATGAATTTAAAACGCCAAATTTTATGAAAAATATATAAAAACATGAAATTTTTGCCATTACCATGGTTAACATTATTGACTTTATTGCCTTTATCATTGCACTATACAATTTGAGTTTTTCAAAATAAACAGAAAAAGGTTCGATATCTGTTACAATAAAAAGTTTGTTACTAGTTTTCTCTCCGTCACTTCCTCTTCCACTTCAAGATCTTCCATACTCAAGTACAAATTTATTTACTTGATGTATCTGTATTACGTTGTTTTGTACCAAACTTTGAAAATTTCCTAAATTCGAGAGTTTTCTAAAGCTAATTACATATATAAAACTTCAAAATCTTTATTTTTGAGACGTTATTACCTAGTATTATGCTTTTTCTCACACTATGAGCAATTTTGATCATGTTAATACACACAATTTTTACGGAAAATTGTATTAACTTTTCGTGTTTTTTTGAGATTTCAGTGGTAACCTCCCATTAAAAAATTTAAACCATTATCACATGGTGGTTGATAATAATAAGAGAAAACAATCATAAAGTTTAAAAAACAATAGCAAAAGTCTACAGATACACTAAAGAAACCCCAGCCTGCTCTTACCCGTTTATTTTCCATTAAAAAAAAACAACGAGAATAATTCAAAGTCTGTTTATTAAATCTTTTACAGCTCATAAACATCATTTGAAAGCTTCAAAATCAAAGTATAAAATAAGACCAACACTATGATCCTACGTTAGTCCAAATACCTTTCTTACCAAAGATAAACTTAATATGAAAAACGAAACCAATTGCGGAGATATTCAAACCAAAACTGCTAACAGCATCAACAACAACAACAACCACAGTATGAAATCTGAGATGATAGCATCTGACCAAGGCGATGACATGCAATCTTCGGAAGATTTCAATATTCCAGCGTCTGCCAGTTACTGTGAGTATTCAACCGGAAATGAGACTCAAACAATTGAAAGTCAAACAGAATCTGCACGTCCGAAACGCATCACCAATAGAAAAACGGCACAGGTAAGAAAAAAGTTATTATCTAGACGAGATAGTGAAATAGGGAGAGAAATATAGAGAAAGGGCGTGGGAGGATAGATATATGAATACAGATGTTAAAAACTTAAAATTTTTTTTTTTTTCCAATTTTTCAAGGCTCCCATCTTTGATGCGGACATAACCGATTCAAGTTCACAAAGTGATGATACAAGTGGGGGTGGTGGAAGCAGTAATGGCGGAATAAGAACTTGTACTAGGGGTAGAAGCTCAGGTTCTGGACATTCAAGGCGAAAAAAAGGTGCACTAAATGCAAAAGAACGTAATCTAAGGCGACTAGAATCAAATGAAAGAGAACGAATGAGGATGCACAGTTTAAATGATGCTTTTCAGGTATAATTCTTTTTAATTGTTGCGAACACTTGGCTGCAGAATATTGAAGAAACATTTCTCTGTTATTTTACCAGTCTCTAAGGGAAGTAATACCGCATGTAAAAAAAGAAAGACGACTATCAAAAATCGAAACTTTAACTTTAGCTAAAAACTATATAACGGCACTAACCGATGTGATACTATTAATGCGAGGAGAAGAAACTGGAACTACACCTCCACAAATTTATTCTGCAGAATTTAATTGCAACGTTTTAACGGATGCCGCCTTGCAGACACAGGATACTACCTTGAGCGCAACAAATAACTATCAGGAACCACCTTTTCGAGATCTTGTGTAAAGAAAAGGTTTCATCTGTGCAGTTTTATAGAAATAAGGTAAATTTAGGTGAAAATATTACAGTTAAAAATAAAAGTAACAAACGAATTCTATTTATATTTATTCGTAGTGGAGGCCATGACTTAATTTTTATGAACAAAAAACTTTTAGGATTTATTTTAAGTTTTAAGGTTTTTGTTTGTTATGTTGAAAAGTTGCTGTCGTAAAATGCTGTCGAAATAAAAAAAAAAAGGATTCAAACAGCAGTGAAAAAAAGGACATGAGCAAAGTTTTTAGCGAAGATGATCTGAAGATGTTAAGAAAAAACAAATAAGTATTTTAGGGAAAGAGGTGTGTTAGAGGAGGCATTAAGGACACATACACTATGTTATACTTGTATTTTTCTAACTGATTGACTATTTCTATCTGTGAAAATACAATTGAGAATATTTATATTTTTAAATTTGCATCTCAATTAACATTAAAAATTACTTCCAACGGGGTCTTTCCTCACACGGTTTGAACAAGAATCAACTGAAAACTTTAAAATTCATAATACGACTCCCTATCATCCCATAGGATACTATCGCTGGTAGCAGCAGACACACATTAGAAACCGCAAAAGTATCTAGAATCAACTGTAAAATGTTCTTAGTAGACTCTTAGGCTCTGAGATAAGAAAATATTAATAAAACAAAAGGAATTAATGAAAATGAAAAAATATCTAATTACGAGATTAGTTGAGTTGAATTTGGTTATTTTAACATTGTTCACTTTGCTTGCTTGGCTAAATTTTGAATTTATTGACTCACTTATACCAAACCGATTCTTGAAGCTCGGCACACAAGCGTAGGTCCGATGGCAATGCAATATTTTCAGGTTTAAGTAAGTGGGGCGAGGGTATGGTTGAAGAACTAGTGGAGGTCTCATAAAAACTTTAATAAATTTTTAACTCATTTTTACTGAGTTAAGTTTTTAAAAACTTGGAATACATGCGTATAATTCCGATGACAAAACATTATTTTCAGGTCAAAGAAATTAGGATTATTTAACGCGCGTAGGGGGGGGGGTTCTCTTAAATAATCCTACTATCCACTCCTCCACATCAATTGAAAAATTTGAACCCAGTTTTTGACCCACTTCTATCGAGAAGAATTTCTTGAAATTTGGCAACATTTCCTTTCTGTGGTTAGCCTAGAATGCACTATCGTAATTTTCAGTTCTACGTGCAACATACAATTGTCAAAAATAGCACAAATTCATTTCAATGAGTGCTAAAAACTGTTTTGAAAATTCTTCAGATTTTTTGTAACGTTTTAAAATTTTTTAAATATATCTTTGATCTACTTGTCATCTTTGAAAATTAGAATTAGAACTGTCCTCCTCATAGTCTACTGGTAGTTCAGATAGTATGTACTGCAATAATATTTTAAGTATCAGAAGATACTTAATTTATTGATGACAAACCAACAGATAGATTCGTTGCAATTGAGTTAAAAGCCTAGTTAATCTAAGCACATAGTTGGGCTGTAATAATCGCATTCGAAATGGGTGCCAGAAGCTAATGAAATTGAACCTAACTTATTTTGTGAGAATTATACCAGCATCAATCCTATATTTAGTTAGGTTCCTAACATAGTAAAAGAAAAAAAAAGTTTTCCCTACCTGTACAATATTATTTTCCTCGCATCATGTCATCAAGCCATTGTTTCATAACACCGATTAAATATCCCTTCATTTTCCAGATGACTTTGTACAAATTTTTCATTTGGTACTATCTATTTATTGTCCAAAGAATGTGCTGGTTCGTAAAACCAAGACCAGCAATGATTCAATCCCGTAGTACTGCTCTTCATATGCTCTTCATATGAGGAAAGCTCCCTAATACCTGTGATACATGCAGGGTAAATTTAACTGGTTAATTAAATTAGCCTGCTTTTACTACGTATGTGTCACCAAACCCCCCCAGTATTCTGACAATTATCCCAAGCGAGTAATTTCGGGGTATTCAATATCCTCAAAAATTTCTGGATAATTGCAATTACCCTGATAACATCGCCAACTGGAAGTTGCTAGAAATATAAAATTTGTGTAAGCACATAATCAGCAATGGACAGTGGCAAACCAAAACGGAAATGAAAAGAGAAAATTCGAAAATTATTATTTGCATCGCCTGCTGGCGTTTCGCTTGAATTAATGCAATTATCCATGCTAAACGTCAGATATGCGCGTTACCATTCAAATTACCCCGACTTATGTGGATTATGCAGCGGATCTCCCATTAACTAAAAAAAATTAATTGCCCTAAGGGGATTATGAACATAACTTTCAGATCAATCCCTTCTAGGAGGAACATAACCGTCAGTATTTAGCCAAACTATAGTAATCTACAGAAGCGTCTGCGTGGCTATTAAGTGCTTATAGAAATTACGGGGGTGATTCTGATCTCTTTGTCATAGATTAGGCGTATATTTTAGTCACATATTTCACCTCAAATCTGTCGTACTTTTCTATTTACAATATACATTTTGATTATCCTTTTCATCAACCACAAAATAAACTCAAATGAATTTGGAATGAATTAATGTCAGAATACACGCTAAAAGTACGACAAATTAGACAACTGCTACCGAGGCTGTGACAAAAATTTCATACTGTGGTAAATGGATTTTCGACACCAACTTAGAACAATGCAAGTGCTTAAATTGGAAATAACATTTTGAATTTGTTATTTGAAGTGCCATTTTCAGTTCATTCTACGTAAAGCAAGGTTTGCTGAGCTGAATAAAAACACACAAAGAATCAGTAGAAAAGGGCGTATATTCTGTCATTAAAGTACGACAAAATATCAGAATCACCCCCGTGGACCCAAATCATGTAACTCGATTTCGAACGAAAGTTATCTTGCCTCATGTAACTCGATATGTCGAACAACTTTGATCGAATCTTCGATAATCACAATTCGACACCACTTTAGCTATTCAGTTCTGCTTAACCGAGTGATACAATCAAAGTGTTAAATTTGTCAATGTAGCATATATTTACAAGTATTATAAATAAATATTGGACGGTATTGAGATTCATATGTAAAACAGATACAAGGCTCGACAAAACAATCATACTCAGCTAAGATTCGTAGTGGAATTCCTGGAAAATAATTCTATATTAAGGTGAAAACCCAATGAACCTGCCAGGCGCCGCGTCGCTTTGACAGTTCAATATAATATATGTATGTGTTTAAGTTCGTGCTGGCCTAATGGCTGCCGCACTTGCCGGATTCGACGCGAAAGTAGAGCAATGTTCTACTTTTAATGCGCGGCAGACGCTTTGACAGTTCTTTTGATTGATTTTGAACTTTTTATATACTTGGTAAGTGGCAAATGTACAATTTATTATTAAAAAAAAAAAAAAAAAAATTAATACCACGTGAACCTATGGAAATTGCTGCCGCCCAGCCACGTATTATTCGTATTCGGCACGGCTGTGGTTCTGGAGATAAATAAATCGGCAATAAC
>OZ005744.1:122753611-122817355 GCA_963930735.1 Dioctria linearis | reverse complement strand
ACTCCGGCACACAATATGTGGATAAGTCCCTTGTATAGAAATACAGACAGACTGAAACAGGAATGCATACGCGTTTTTCCTTCAATTTATCCATTAGGCGCGCTATTATTAAAGTAAACATCTTTCCGTGTTTGACAAGATATGGCCACCGTGGCACTATATATGGAGGTGATGATGAGTGTTAAGGTATTTGCCGATTTGAAATGAACACGTTTTCTGCATTTTTCCTATGGTTAGAGATGCGTGTTTTATTTAGGTTTGGATTTTAAGATGACGACTTCTATTTACATCTGTAGTTCCGTTTGAAAGCATAATGTCGTTACGAAAATTTGCATTGTGATGCAGGTCCTTGTCGAAACTACTTAAGCTCTTTTCAATTTTCGAAAATGATTGATTTAGTAATATGAGTTTTTTGAGAAGTACCAGTGATGCACTGAAAGCGCTTTTCTGTATGTTTGATTTAAGTCGATTTATTAAATGCATACCCATGGACCTAAATGTCTTTTTGTTTTTTCAATGCACGACGACTGATTGAGCTAGTTTTATTTCCGCTGCAAGTGTTTTTGTTATTCGCATAGAGTTGAAAGACATCACTTTTATTAAATTACAGCCATGAATATATTGTCTGCAGGACTAACTCCATTTATGAGCACCTGGCGGAGGTTTTTGCAGCGTCTGGATCCAAAACAATACCGTCGCTCGCAAATTAGGACGAAATAGGAGAGATTCTCTGTCTTATTGTACATACGTTTTTAATCAAAAGGTTCATAAGCCAAACCTGACGAAAGTTTTAGACATATTTTTCCATTCTTCGTATTGCTAGAATTCCAAGAATAGAAAGGCACATTCTATCTAACTTTAACATAACCGATCTGAATCGTAAGAAAGTAAAAATCGATTCAGTCAAAAGCCTCAGCTGGTGTAATATTTAAGAGAGAATCGTCTTAGGTGGGTCAAGAAAAAAGTTTAAAAATACAAATAACAGGAATGTAGAGGACTAAGACCGTTAGGCTGACTACGCGTAGCTGGCCTTATAAAACATATAAAAGATTACGGGAGATTACTCATCCTATCTGTCGTAATCTTATATATGTTTTAGGTTTTTCAATTTGGAATACCTTAGGTCTATCCTTAGATCCGCCATAAAGCCAATAAATCTAATTCTTCGAACGATTTGCAGAAAGGAAACGGTAGTTCTCCATTTGAAATATACGAAAGCTCTCTCCGTGATCTTCCAGTTCATTCCGTTTTTGTTAAAACAGGTTTTGTCCAAGTGTTTCAGGATATTTTGCGTTGTGGGGTTATCACATCCAAGGCTGTAGTCTGATCGCTTCTTTTGATTTATATGTCGAACCTTTGTATCATGTAGCGAACCAATCTTCGGAATTGAGCCGACTACTTTAGCGATCTTTAAAAACACTTGAATCAGGATTTTCCTTTTAGAATACTCACCTTTTCTGGAGTACTTTTTAAGATACCTTTCATCATATATTCCCTGTTTTGATAAATTTGATGAGGTGTTGGATATTCCTGGAGCTTTACAATTGGTCAGCGACTTAATAATAATTAATTTTTCACTCTAAACTAAACTTTGAAGGTCGTAAACACCAACCAGAATAATTCATATTCACGTGTAATGGACAAACACCAACCAAGATTACTCGCGATTTAATCCATCGTATTACACCGATGTAATATTTTATCCGAGATTTTCCGGGGGTAAAATTTCTATTCGAAGATTATTCGGAATAGATTACGGATGGGCAAAATTTGAATTTAACGGACAATTACAGTAGACAACAAAGAATAGCACATTCCAGTGGCAAGGATATTTTTCAGTTAGATGAACTGATCTTAAATTCTTTCTCTACTAAATTTTTTTTTTAATATTATATAAAACAGAAAACTGAAAATTAAATTAATTTTGTTCTTATGTTGCTTATTCAACATTTCTTATTTTAAAACATAATACTCTTTTATTTCGACATACCGAAAATATCCGAAAGTAATGCCACATAAACAAAAAACTGGTGTTTACGACCAAGCAAGCAGATTTATTCTCGGATAGGGATAATCTTTACACAGGAAATAGGATTATGCTCGTTGGTGTTTACGGCCCTAAGTGTGTCATGTTCTCATCAGATTTAGAACATTGATGAAGTTTCCTTCAACTCTCTGAGCTGGTTCTCTTCGTTTGTCAGTAACTTACTGCTGTCATTTATTTCACCGAATGCAACTTTCTATTACCCTAGGAGTTTGAAATATTCTTTCTTTCATGTCGTTTTGTACTACTATCATAGATAATCTAACAAAAAGTATAGGCTATGAGAATGAAAAACTTAAGCATTTTCCTTCGCGTAGTAGAACCGCATCGATGTATTCGTTTAGTCATGGAAGTAGTAAAGTACGATACTTTCAGCGCGGGCCATGGTGGTTGAAACTTTTTTAAAGTATTGAAGAAATTTAATAGAAGAGATCCCATTATATCGCACATTTTTTAATTAATTTTAAAATTTGTAAATATTTAAGATTTTTACTAGTGCCCAATTTATTTTCTGATACTATATCTTGTCGTTGCCATTATATGGCTGACAGCACATAAATAACCTTAAACATTCCCCCAAATAATAAAGGCAATTTAATTGTAAACATACAAAAAGACTTTACATTTTGTAAATTTTTGCCACGGCTGTTTATTTTCATAACTATTTCACTTCTATTTTGTTTAAAATACTACAATTTATTATTGAAACAATTAAACTTGCCTGAAAAAATGATTTCCTATGGCAATAACTCTGGTTGTATCTACACCACAGCACAGCGAAATTCTTCACCATAATTCAAGATAGCGGAATCTCGATTACATACTTCACTAATGTTTCTCACTAATTTTAATATATCTAAATCACTTTTTTAAGCAAAAATCACTAAAAAAACACCGTAATATTTTACAGTTATGCAAAAAAATTCAGAAATGTCATAAATGTCGAACTGACACCAAATAAATGAGCAAGTCCTCTTGCCCCCCCCCCCTCGCGTCCAAAAAGTGCTTATCACACCATAGTCTATCTTTTTTACAATATAATCTAAGATTACTACTGATGGAGTTTTAATATTCCTAAAGCTCTAAGACCTTTCATCGATTCATTGTTGACAAGTTTCAGCTCTCCTGCATTTCTGTCAACTTCTAACGTCATAGATCTTTTATAGCGCCTGCTGATATTATTATATTATTAAGGCTCCTCATTCTATTTTCACGAACAATTTCTTAATTTACGTATTACAAATATTTTTCTGCAAACATATATGTACCAATGTTTGGATACCCTTCTTTCATGAAGATGAAATATTTTTCGGTAAGAATTTTTATCTTGCACATTTTTTTCTATGGCAGCGGATATTTAAAGAGGATCTTCCGCATTTATTATGCCCAGTGGAACAAAAAAATTAGTTAGCTTCAAAATGAAGAATTTTTTTTCTAGTCCCAATCTGAACAACATCCGCAAAACATATGTTGCTATATCGTTCAGCTTTCATCGTTCAGTGGAATTGTGGCAACATGACCCGAACAATATACCAACTGTTTTATTGCTTTATTTTGGTTTGGTAGTATCGCCGCCGTAGAAGATCCACTGCTGCGATTATCGCCGACTTTCGGGCTAAAAGCAGAAATTTTAAGCTTCGCCACTTCCTACAACGCCCAGCATTGTTTTTACCCGGTCTTGGATGAATTTCTTGAGCATTTATTCCATTATCCACTGAGAGCAAATTTTTCAGACGGTCAGATATTTATGCATAATTGGTTCATGGTTGTCGGGTCCACATCTCTTTGAAATCACACAAATAACCTTGGTTCGAAATTTTTTCCTGTATCCATTTTTTAACGAAACTACTTTTTTTACCATGTAAATAAAAATAAAAACATATATTTTTTTGTTTTGATCCCTTTGAACCCTTCGCAATTTAGACTAAATTTTCGAGCAAAAATAAAAAATTTCTTAAAAATTTTAGTAATGAGTTTAATGGAAAAAAAATCAAAAAAGTGAATCCATAGTGTATTTTAATAATTTGTTAATGTAACTGTAACTTTTCTGTCTAAAGCCCGGTATGCTAGAGCGAAGGAATTTGTGTTCCTGTACAAAAATTTTGCTGATTCCTTGAAGCAGTATGATAGAGGAAGGAAATTCGAACAGGAAAACTCTATTCCTCGATTGACAAAAAGAAGTCGTTCTTTTGCGAAAAATCCATTTATGTCAATATTTCTTGAAGAAATAGGTCTGTTTGATGGAAACCCTGGGTAAACTTAGGTCTACACCGGGCTAGACTATCTTGTTTTTCAAAAAACCTGGGCTATCCCGAGCGTACACTAAAAATATCTCGGGGCAATGGTGGTTTGACAGTTGTCACTTGAGAAGTGTCACTTGCAATTTGTTACTGATTGGGACATATTAATTACTTCTTGATTAAAAATAAGCAAAAATTAGAAGAAAAAAAAATAGAAAAATAGATAGAGCACATGTTATTTATCTTCACTTTTTACAGTTAATTATACTCGGGAGAACTGTCACAGAACTGTTACATTAGGGTTACCCGGTGTTTTAAAAACTTGTTCGATGAGTGCGCAAAACCCCGTGTAAATTTGGGGAAAATTTACACAGTCTTTTACACGGTGTTTTCATCGAATAAATCTAATAAGTAGGAAGGCAGTAGGTTTGTTCGTGTTTGCGTAAATTTTCCCCTACAATTTTCCCCACATTTACTCGGGGTTTTGTGCACTCATTGAACAAGTTTTTAAAACACTGGGTAAACCTAATGTAATGACATTTCTCTGCAAGTTCTCTTGCGTATAATTAATTGTAAAAAGTTATTTATAAAATAAATGTGCTCTAGCTTTTTCTATTCTAATTCTTTTTTTCTAATTTTTACTTATTTTTGCTCAAGAAGTAATTTATATGTCCAACCAGCAGCAAATTGCAAGTGACAACTGTCAAACCATTACCCCGAGAAATTTTTAGTGTAAGCTCGGGGTAGCCCAGGTTTTTCAAAAACCAAGATTGTCTAGCCCGGTATAGCCCTAGGTTTACCCGGGGTTATCATTAAAACAGACCTACTTATTTCCGTAAGGAATTTTGATGTTGGTGGAACAATTGAACAATTGAAGGAAGGAATGGCGATTTCTCATTGGAAATTATCTATTTCTACATTTTTTTTATTATTTCTTTATTGTCAGAAATAGCACACAATTTCTAAATGCGAATTGTCAAAAATTTCTTGACCTAATGTCAATTTTCCTTCAAGAAATAAATGGAAAAATTTCTGGGCCGAATTCCTTGGCACTACGGCACTTTTACAAAAACTATGTACAACAAAAGTCGTGGAATGCTCAAGGAATTTTTTTCTTTGCCGATTCCTTGAAGCAGTAAAGCCCGGTATGCTAGAGCCAAGGAATTTTTGTTCCTATACAAAGCTATGTAAAAAAAAAGTCATGGAATGCCCAAGGAATTTTTTTCTTTGCCGATTCCTTGAAGCAGTATGCTAGAGAAAAGTAATTCGAACAGAAAAACTGTACTTCTCGATTGACAAAAAGATGTCATTCTTTTCCGAAAAATCCACACATGTCAATATTTCTTGAAGAAATAAGTACCGATGCATTTATTTCTGTAAAAATTTAAGGAAGGAACAGCGATTTTGCAATCAGTGAATCAATTTTAAACTGTCAAATGGCGGAATAAAATTATTTTACGTTTATCTTCATTTTTCATTCGAAATTATCCATTTCATCACTTTCTTTATTACTTCTTTATTGTCTGAGATACCACACAATTATCAAATCCAAATTGTCAGAAATTTCTTGATCTAATGTGAACTTTTGTTCAAGAAATAAGTGGAAAAATTCCTTGACCGAATTCCTTGGCTCTAGCATACCGCACATAATATCTGAAGTGTCAAGTGTTGTTGCCTAAATTGCTTTCCAAGTAATACTCTTAAGGTTTAAATTTCGAAATAAGCTGTATGTACATATATGTTAAGTTCAAAAATTATTTGTATCGGTTTGTGCTATTTTAAAAAAGTGCATGTTTTTTGTTTAATAGTTGCCATGTCATTTTGGTTTCGACATTAAACAATATGAAGAAATTATATATGTCTTTCTAAGTGTGAGTATGCGATTCAGTAAGTTGTATTTTAAGTGAGCTCCTAAGTTTTTCCTGTTTTTTCCACGTATTGATTTTATCCGACCTCAAAATATTTGTTAAAAGTGTTCTATAACAAACTTTTATCAAGTCTATAAAGTTTGATTCCAATTTAATCGTTTTGCTATTTCTGATTTGAAAGATTTCTTTGTTCGAGTTCCAAAGATGAGCAAAATCGCGAACACAACTACCAACTCAAAAGGTTCCACCACAGTCACACCTGTTACGTTTAACAGGCAAACCAGGAGCAACTCTAAAAATCAGCAAGTAAGTGATGGAGGCAGTGGTATCTTTCTTACACCTAGTCGATTGAACTCTGTAATCAGTACTGATTCCTTTAAGTTGCTTGAAAGAAAATTAACGAAAAACCTGGCACAGATTATATCTGAAAAATTTTCTGATTTTGAGGAGATGCTAAATCAAAAAATAGATCATGTCACTTCGGTGCTTACTTCGAACATTTCGCAGTTGCATGAAGAATTGAACAACGTTAAGTGTGAGCTCTCCGAAACTCGTAAAGAACTGGAAGATATGCGCAGACGCAATAGGCTGACGGATGCAGTAATTACTGGTGTACCATACACTGACCATGAAAATGCGCTAGAAATATTAAGGAGCATCTCTTCCACTATCAGGCATACTTTATCGCCATATGCAACTGCTTTTCGATCCAAAACATTTGGTAATCAGCGGGCTAGCAAAAATTCACCGATCATCTGTAAGTTCTCTTCATGTAACGAACAACGCATATTTCTCCAAAAATTTAAGCAGCACGGTGTGGTGAATTTAAAATCAATTTCCCCTACTTTTGTCTCTGGCAGCAAAATTAATGTTTTTGAAAGTTTAACCCGTAATAATCAGAGAATCTTACGAAAAGCTTTCGAATATAAACGTACCAAACTACTACATTCTACGTTCTCTCGCAATGGGATTGTATTTGTTCGGATAAGAGAAGGTCATACTCCAGTTGAACCGTCTAGTATTAATGTTCTTACCCAAGTTATTACTGATGCAAATAATCTCGACCGTGTTGTGGACGTGCAAGCATTATTACCCAAGTAAAACATTGTTGGGCTCAGAATGTATAATTATTTACATATTTCGATTGTGCCTATAGTTAGTCTTGTTTTGTTGTTATATTTTTTCTTTTAGTATAGAATTTAAATAGGATTATCATTAGTTGTTATTATTGTCATTACTAAATTATTAATTAATCTTAAATTTTAGTTTCCCTTTATGTTCTTACTCTGTTCTTTCTTCTATATATTTTCTAATTTTACTGAAATGAATGTTAAAAATGTTTGCATCATTTATACATTGACTTTATTGTGTGGGTCAGAAACTCACCTATTTACAGGCTTCTACTTGGGCTCGGTACTTGGTGTTGGCTGGGGATAACTTTTAGTCATTGGACAGGGTAAGAGTCATGTGTAACATTTTTTCCTCTTTTGTTTCGGGTCTTAATGTCATATACCTAAATGCAAGGAGTTTAAGAAATAAATCTGACCTTCTCAGTGACATGTTCAATGGATCCAATGTCCATGCATTAGTCATATCTGAGACATGGTTGGACAAGAATGTTAGCTCAACACTTATATCTCTTCCTCATTATAAGATTTTTAGAGTTGACCGAGAGGAGCGCACAGGAGGGGGAGTTGCAATTTATGTCCATGAGTCTCTGAATGAGTCTCAAAATGAGAATAGATTCATTACCAACCATGACATCGTTCACATATAGGGATTTTAATAGTATTGATAAGGATTTACTAGCATCGGAATGCAATAATATTCATTGGGACAATCTTTACAACTGTAGTATTCTCGATGATAAAATAGAAATTCTGAAAAGTGCTGTTTTGTATCTATATGATAAATATGCTCCACTCAGAACATGTAATATTCCTCCCCAGCGTTGTCCCTGGATCACTGATGAAATCTGCCAAACAATGGCTGAGCGTGATTTCTTACTAAAAAAATACAAAAGAAATCATAATGAGATAGGATTTCCCGTAATAGGGTAACAAGCCTGATTCGATCTTCTAAACGTGCGTATCTTGGATTGAAACTAGACCCAAATCAACCTGAAAAGAAACTTTGGAAGAACATTCGCAATCTGGGTATTTATGGAGACGATCAGACTCAAATCGTTGCTGATCCTAATGTATTAAATGATTTTTTACAACTTCTAGTACCTTTCTACCATCTACCAATAATGTCATCAATGAGATTTCTAATCAACCCAATCCTGATTTTAGCATGAGCAGCCCTCAAATGGATGGATTTTCGTTTAAGTGTGTTACTAGAGTTGATGTTATTAATGTAATATATTCTTTCCAGTCAAATGCCTCCGGGCCGGATCCACTCTCTCCGAATATCGTAAAATTAATTTCTCCATTTATAATAAGCCCGTTAACGCACATTTATAATCAGTGTCTAATGACATCACAGTTCCCCACCAAGTGGAAGTGTGCACTTGTTGTTCCCATTCCTAAGAAAGCTCGCCCTAATGGTCCCAGCGATTTTCGGCCATTTAGTTTATTTAATTTTCTTGCTAAGGCGTTAGAGAAAATAATGTATAATCAATCGAATTGAATCTAATAATCTACTGTCAAACTGGCAATCTGGACTCAGAGCAACACATAGCTGTGAAACTGCTCTTTTAAACTTTTACAACTGATACTCATGAAGCTCTAGATAATGATCTTCTAACAATACTTGTACTTCTTGATTTCAGTAAAGCATTTGATAGTGTCAATCACTCTATTTTACTTTTTAAACTTAAGAATAAGTTTTCTTTCTCCTCATCAGCTTTAAGATTAATCAGTAATTTCCTGTCGATGCGAAATCAATTCGTTAAAGTGTATAATGCATTTTGTAATGTAAAGCTCCTTTATCAAGGGGTTCCCCAAGGTTCTATCCTTGGTCCTTTACTATTCGGCATATATATCAATGACTTAACAAGCGTCGTGAAGAATACATCCATATATCTATATGCTGATGATGTACAGATTTATTTAAGTCGACCAATTGGTCTACTTGCAGACTGTGCAACGTGTCAATGAGGATCTACACTACATATATGAATGGTCACTAACTAATATCCTCTCAATCAACCCTTCAAAGTCTAAGTGCCTAGCTGTGTATAGGAACAATACTGAAAACATTGACTTACCATCTGTAACAATGAACAATACGCCATTGGCGTATGTAGACTCTGTAAAAAATCTAGGTGTCAAACTGATTTCCAAATTCACCTCTTGTGACTATATGTCTGCATTACTCGGTAAAGTGTACGGAAGTCTTCGACAACTCTGGATTACCACGAGCTGTTTGTCGATAGGCTTAAGATCCAGATTAGCAAAAGCACTTGTTCTCCCCCACATCATATATGGCAGCCTTGTATTTGCCAAACTTGACTCACAGTGTCAAAGAAAATTAACTGTGGCATTTAACAATGTAATTCGTTATGTTTACAAATTGCGTAGTCATTTTCATGTGTCGGCGTATGCAAGTTTGTTCCTTGGTATTTCCTTCGAAACTTTCCGAGCACGTCGCGAATTAACATTCTTGCATACGTTGATTTATGAGAAAACACCAGAATATCTTTATGAAAAACTACAATTTCTAAATTCAGCACGACATCTTAAACTTCTTGCTCCTAGATGCTCTTCACGATTTGGCCACCGCTCTTACCTTGTTCAAGCAATTCGAAGGTGGAACTCTCTTCCTGGTGGTGCTTAGCTTGCGAGTTCTGGCAGAGCCTTTTCTAAAATTATTAAGGACTTACCTAGCCTTTAGTTGTGAATGATGCAAACTATATAGCAATTAATCAATTTATTACTTTTAATTAAAACTTATTTTATATACATACCTAACTCTTATATTTTGCTATTACTTTTTTTTTCTTTAACTAATTTAAATTTCTTTTTTCTTTTTTCATTTTTTTTTCTTTTAATGTGTTTTCTTCCCTTTGATTTTTGTTAGTCTAAATTTGTTGTATACTTAATTCTTTACTTTTGTTTTTTTTTGTTTTGAGTAACTCTCATCTTATAATAGATCATTATATTGTCATTTATTAATTAATTAATTTTTTAGTTTTTTTGTTGTTTTTATTCGTACTTACATATTTATTTGTTTATATCCCCATTTATATTTATTTTAGCATTAGTATTTTTTCTCTCTCTTTTTTGCTTACAATGATTTATTTCTTCATTATTATTTTATTCATGTTTCCTTAATTATTTGGTTAATCTTTTTTAATTTATCTAAGTATCTAGGCCTAATTTAAAGTTTTCCGAATATAATGTACCAAATTAGAAGTACATAATAAGATTGCAATCTTTGTACTTGGCTCAGGGGTGGCAATCATTGTATCCAACAAATTTACACTATCGTCTCCTGTCTATACAGATATCTTCCCAGGCTTTGCTTCTTCCTTGCATTTTGTCATTCAAGACAAAAATATCAAGGTAGTAAACGTGTACCTTCCTCATGACCAGGACATTACAAGACAAGTTCTTGATAGTGTTCAGTCCTGTCTGGTGAATTTTAGCGGTGAAACTGAGGAATTTTTTCGGTGTTTTCAGACTCGTGAATATCTATCGTTGGATACATCCTACGACTAAATCATACACGAGGGTCTCGCGAAATATCCATGGAAGTCTCGCAGTTTCGTTGGTGTCACTCATGAAGTGTGTTCGATTAGTGATCATCTTGTTGTAGTGGCGACCAGCATTCTAGTTGAAAGACGAACTGCATACTGGATATTCAACAACTATTTGTTGAATTCCGAGCAGGTCATCAATGAGTTCATTGATTTCTGGCACGATTGGCAAGAGAGGAAAGCTGACTTTCCTTTTCTTAGTCAATGGTGGGATGTTGGAAGCTCGAAACTCGGTTTTATATCGAGACGAGTTTCAATCGAAGTGGCTATCAAGCTTCTAGCTTGTCGGCCGAGGTCTCTCGGGTGGCAACTCTTCTCCCAACTCAGCCGGGGTTGATTCTTTATTTCAATGGCATAAAGGAACGCTTGGCGGCACAGACTTACAAGCACAGCTTGGAGTTTGTGCTGCGCGCCAATCGCGCTGGCTGAGAGAAGGCGATTCTCCAACCGAGTACTTCTTTCAGGGCGACTGTCGTATTGCTTCTTGTGAGGTCGAATCGATAATTGATGATCTGGACAAGTTCTCAACGGACAACAGCTATCAGAATATATTCGAGACTACTACAGTAGTCTCTACTCTGAATCGACGTCGACAACATCCTCGACCACTCATGAATTTCTTGAGAATATTCCCACTTTCTCTGAAGTCAGTAAGGAGCTCCTGGATACAGTAAGGAGCTCCTGGATACAGTAATCACATTGGAGGATATGATTGCTGCGACAAAGGATCTAAGGCGACACACTTCACCTGGTTATGACGGCTTGACTGCAGAATTCTTCATACGTTTCAGGGATTTATTAATTCCTGACCTTTTGGAAGTCTTCATTTCGGCGGTTGAGACACATTCAGACTTTCCATCTAGTTGGAGGAGATCTGTTATGCGCTTGATTCGAAAGAAGGGAGATTTGCAGAGGATGGGGACTGGAGGCCAGTAACCTATGCAATGTAGACTACAAAATCGTCAGCAAAGCATAGGGGCGATACTCCGCTCAGTGATTGCTTCGGTAATACACCGGAACAGACCTATGGTATACCTGGTCGTAGTATGTACGACAACATCGCGGTAGCCAAGCATTTGTTTGCCTACCATGAACAGACAGGTACACAAATGGCAATGATTTCACTTGACCAGCAAAAGGCTTTTGATAGCGTCTCGCACTCCTCTCGAGGCATTTGGGTTTTCACCCAGGTGGCTCGATATCGTCGGGAAACTGTATAGAGATTCAGCGATTTTGATTAAGCATCAAGGACAAGTTCTGGCTCCTATCTCGTTTAATAGAGCTATCAGACAGGGCTGTCCATTGTCAGGTATGCTTTATGATCTTTCGTTGGAGCCGCTACTGGTGAATCTTCGTCGAATGCTCGGAGAGTATGCGGTTCGTCTACCATATACCAATGTGAGGCCTCTTATGTTGGCGTATGCGGATGATCTGTCTATTTTCGTGACAGGAGATGAAGCTTTTCCGGTCGCTCGTGCTGTTTTTCGAACAGTTCGAACGTATAGCGGGCGCTAAAATCAACCTTAGTAAGAGTCAAGGCTTGCAGTGAGGAAGGCGGAGAGATCGTACAGATACCCCACTGAACATCCAATGGACTAATACTTGCCTAAAGTATTTAGGTGTGTATATCGGACGCGAGAGTAAATCAAATAATAGCCGCATCGCTCTTGAGAAAGTCTACAGAGCTCTAAACTCATGGTGTAGGTCAGTCGTGGGCTCACTAACTTGGTTGTGAAATCAAGGTCTCTCCAAGTGCGTGCATTCCAAAGAGTGTTTTGTCAGAGAGACAGCTTGATTTCTCAACTGTGGGTGAATGTACTGGGAGGGATCAGCATAGGGCAGCATTACTACCTACTCTCTGTTCGACCACCTTATCCTCATGACTGCCACAGGATCTAATCTCAGCGATTCAGACCTGGGGCAGAATCAGGCCAGCATTTTACCTTAAGTGGAATGCTCTACGGTACTCGCAATTCGCGTCGATTCCAATCAGGTTTAATCCTGAATTAATAGATTCAGTATTCAGTAATGCTCGGGGCTTTGAAGCTGACACGCATACACTGACGGTTCTCGGAAATATTATTGATATCTCTGGAACCTGTCGAATAAACACTAACACTGCACAACTACACGACCGGGCTGCATCTGCGCGGGAGAGATTTCGCCAACTTGGGACCAGTGACCCTGGCACTAATTTGGAAGATGCTTTCGTTGTGAACAGACCACCACACACACCTTTCAGCACACTTACAACACGGGTGCTCCGTGACGTGCTTATGTCAATAAGACCTCCTGAGTATACGGGATACAACAGATGGCGAACACACCTCGGGGTGAATATGGGCGTGATGGGAGGGATAACTTGCAGAGCAGTTATCCTTCTAGTTACAAAGATGCTGATGTAGCATTCAAATTGCTGCATCACAGTCTGAAGCATCCTAATCAGTTGTCACTTATTGACCGCCGAATTCAGAGGATTTACACAGTTTGTGGTGGTGAAGGCACCCTGTTTCACAGGTTCTTTACTTGCCCAGCTTTGCAAGATCTAATGGAACTCGTCCGCGATATGTGTCAGGATCCACCCGAATTTCAGCATTACAAGAACATCGTTTCTATGGGGGCCAAAGGTTTGTAGTCGGGTGAATTATCTGATTAGGTTTGTGTTGACACTGGCCAAATATACAATTCACTTGTGCTACATGAGAGTCGAAGATGGGAATCAGAACACTGACCCACAACACCACGCACACGCACTTAAGCGCCACTTCGTTGACAGATTAAAGAGAAGTTTACGTCTTGAATATCTGGCAACGAACGCTGACACATTCAACTGCACATGGCTGCCACTATCGTCGGTGCAGGACGGAGCTCTTGTCTTTCGTTGGTGATAGCAGGCCACAGCATTTGCAACACTAGTCCCACGGGGCTTCTCCCCGCTTAGGAATCGTTGCACGTGCTGTGGGAAGGACAAGCACTCTGTTAGAGATGCAAAGCTGGAGGGATGATGAGGGTAGTTTGTAGAGGTCTACGATACTACAGGCTGCCCTAACGGGACTCTATAAACGGTACCGGCTAAATTTTTCGTTCGTTCGATCATTTATTTTTAATTCGGTTTCGGTTCTAAATTACAAAATTTTATGTTGAAATTCGTTCGTTTAGGGACATTTTTATTAGTTTGTATTGGAAATTTGGAATTCCTTGGAACTGCCACTTACCTAATTATCAAAATTGGGACTGGTTCTAAATTTTTGGTTAAATTTTAGATCTTTTTCAAAATTCTTGTAACCTTTTCTATTCTCTTTTGAAAATTTTTTCATGTTTGTTTTCCTTTTTCTGTGTCATTTTTATTGTATTAATTGTTTTAATTGTTTTTAATTGTCCCTTTTGACTGCTTATAAGTTAGTTTAGCTAGTGTCTTTTTTTTCTTTTATAATTGTGTGCCTTTTGGCAATTAGTTTTAAGGAATATTTAAAAGAACCACAAAAAAGAGCCAAAAATAAAGAGCCTATATAAATAAAAGAAAAAAATATTATTATTATAATATGCAACCATGCTAACGAAAAGCTTTAAATTAAGGACTAAAATTTTGAGAAATATTCCTTTATGTATCTTTTGATTTCAACGTGAGTTTTAGCCTTGTGTATAGAATTACATATATAGTGATTGCGAAACGCAATTTGACTTAATGTATTGTTGTATTGTAGAGGCTATACTACTGCAGACGAAACCGACGAGTAAGCCAGCAATGCCTCGCTCCAATATAAAGTCAACGATATCTCGATCGGATAAAGGGAAGGCCTCATTTTTTTCCTTAGAACTTTCCTAGAAATTTTTTCTTTAGAATTTATATGCATCTCTTGAAACAGACAATGGCATACATTGTACGAGTATCTTAAAATAAAGGGCCCATATACGGTTACGTATATTGGCCAACTCGAGTAGGACAACGATGTTGTCACGCAACTTTAACTGTGTGGATGCCTGTTTGACGGTGTGACACAAATTGTGTCAAGCCGTTGGACGAAAATCAAATTGATTTTTAAAGGCGGGGCTGAGTGTTTGAAAATATATTTACTGTGATGTTTGTCACTCATTTGTCATTCTTGAAGAAAAGATAATAGTTACCAGTTCTAGCAGCTCCCTAGCAAACACTACAAAATACCTGAATACCCCTAACTGCCAAACATTTTACAACACTTACCACTTTAATTAGCACATCTCTTGAAAAATAATTATCTTATTTTTCATATTGTGTTAGCACTAGAGATTCAACAGAATTGGCCTTTTTTCTTGAGATAAAGTTAAGGACATTTTACATGATGATCATTTGATTGCTCGTGCAGCTTGGCTAACTCAAAAGAATGCTTGCAATGATTGAAATCTTCGGAAAAGGAAGAATGTTTATTTTCAGGTTGGAAAAGAAGGTAGGGCACGCAAAATGCACAGCCTGTCGATTTAGAGTACAACAGCCAGTCCCTTTTGAAAACCTCACCATTTGGAAGCAGTCCAGAAAATAAATTTACAGAAAGCCTGCGATTGGTTTTAACATCTTTATAATTACGTTCAGATTTTGAAAAATCTACCGTTAAGTCTTGTTTACCGTTAGAATTTAATTACTTTTCGCACATAAAAAACACAGCTTAGAAAGTGCATTCCCAAACTTGGATTTACTTTACTCGGATTTACTTGACATTGCCAGTGACAAATTGCACAGCTGAAAGGAACTTAAAGAGAATCAAATCTGAAAATCCATCTATAATGGATGTGGGTGGGGAAGGGGACGAGTGGCGATAGAGGTGATTACAGTTGTACGTGCGCGCCCTCTCAACAGCTCGAAGGTCAAAATCTGCAGTGGTGGCAACTATTTTAACGTCGCTCTAGAGTACAAGCTTAACGAAAATAATACACTTTGGTTTGCTGTGTGTAAACTTTTTATCGCAGTTTAATTTTTTTTCTACCTCACTTTTGTCATGTGGTAATTAACTTGTTTCAGACCAATATTCTCTTGCGCCCCTTTACGCCCCAAAAACCTTGCTTCCTTGGGCAAGTGACCAGTTAAAGAATCGAGCTTGGCCTTATCGATTCCAAATAAATTATTTCTCAATCATTCGAGATATCAGCGTGTCCTATTATGAATATAATTGGTACCTACCTATCTAATCTAGTCTCCTCTAAATCTAGCCTCTCATTTTCTGAAATGCAAACTCAGCATGGTAAATCTTGAAACTGTAAAATTCTTAGAAATTCTGGCACAAAACAACGCACGTGTTTTTACAAGATAAATAAAAGAAAACATAATTTATATTCGCGTTGGTTTCGTTTTTATATCGCCTCGATAACATGTTTCGCATTGCGCAGCTCTATTCTCGCTTGAGTTTCGCTCTTGCGGATGCTCGATAAATTGTTTGCCGGGTCCTGGAGGCCTATTCTTGAATTGCGAATGGTTTTTACGAATTCGTTATATAACGAATGGTTGATAACGAATCGGGTACCCCGTTCGCATTCTTGAACATCATCGTTATTTGGTCGAAATGGTGAAAAAATTGTTCAACATAACGAGTCTGGTAGGATTAAATCTGTCAATTTACAAATTAAATATTGTCAACTGTTTCATGTTTTAAAATATAATTTGTAAAAAATAGCTAGTTTCAGTGAATTGTCATTATTATTTGCGTCTGAAATTGTTGAAGAATCTATGGAAAATGAATTACGTCAATCGTTAATCAGTTCCTGCACCCTTAACTCATCGCTGCATTGGAAAAATTTTGCAGCAGGACCTCCACCAGTGCCATGCAAATATTTTTTGCCACCGCAAATTTTCCTTTCACCATACATTTTAAATCCTGCTAACTCTGGAAAATTTCTATTAGCTTTGTTTTGAATATAATATCATAAAAAAAAAATTAATATGCATTTATGTACATTCCTTTCTCCTAATTTTCCAGTCCTTCTGTGCTCCGGGTATGGAATTTAATACTGATACTAGCTTTTGCCACAATTGTGTGGCATCTTTTGAACTGAAAGAGTTATCATATTTACCTAATTTCAGTTTCGGGTTTTCCTCTAAAAACTCAATTATTTTAGTTTTTTGAGCATATAATATTTTCGCACATCTTTTATCTCCCATTATCATCCGTAAAATAGCAAGCTGATTAACTCTTCGTTTAGCATAACGAATGGTTGAACCCACTCGTTAAATAACGAAGGGCTTGCGTTCGGTAGGTATATAACTAATGCAAATTTCAGGAATACCACTTGTGTCGATTCCGAACGGCTTTGACAGTATAAAGAATACGGAATGTGTCTTCGTTATTCAAGAATAGGGCCCCTGATATGTGTTTCTGTCCTGATGTTGGACGGCATGTTTTACACTGTGTGCAGAAAAAGCTTTACTGGCTGCATACAAAGTTGGATAACATATTAGCCGTGTATGGCCCACTTAATGCCAGTCGGCGATCAGACTAAATAAAAAATCTGCCGAAACATTTTCTGTAAATTTCTAAGAAGAAATTAATGCTATTTGCTCATCTACGCCTCTTTGCCACTGACTTAGTATAACAATAGACTGAGCGATTTGCTATTTCATGTGACACAAAAAATATTGCGTTTATGTATATCAGGGGTTGAGCACCCTTTAAAACGTTTACCACATAAAAACATGTAAAACTCAACCAATCAGATGAAGTTTTACATCCGACAATCGAATTAAATTAAAAAAATATATTTTTTGAATCCAAGTGATATTTTAATCGCTTATAAGCACTCTTATAAGAAATTAAACTCAATCCGACTTTAATTTTCAAAAGGTTATTTTTACCTAAATCCTGCGTTTGGTAAGTACAATATTTATCTGATTCTTCCTGTGGTGAGTGCATCTGCAGCCAACATAAAAACATCAATTGGCATCAGAAAGCGTTCAGTAAGCGATATTTTGTGTTGGTAGCTCCACCTCTACCATAGCGCAAAGAGAAAACTATAAAACTTCCATTCCTTCCTGTAAGAAAATGACAATGCGCCCAGTCAGTTGATATAAGTCAGTGGTCTATGCTCATAAAAATTGTTAGTGGGCAAAGCACCCGTTGTCGACAACCAATAAGGCATAACAATTCTAACCCCATGTCTACACTGGCCATGAAAAATTGCTTAACATATTTTATGGTAAAGCCCGTCTTGGAAAAAACAATTTTATGGGCAAATTATGGTATGACATTTAATTTTTGGTTGGCCGATGGCGTTCTGAAGACTGAAAAAGACTGCGATCAGATTGTTGCAATAAAGAATTTGGAGCTAGCCGAGTTAGAAGAGATGAATAAATTAAGACAACGAATATGAACCTTTATGGTTCCATAATCACTCATTTATTCCGAAAAAATTAATTAATTTAGGTAGTTCCGAACGCGTTAGCTTCATTTCAGCCATTTTGATTATAAACGCTAAATTTATGGTAAGCAATTTTCTTGGACATATGTATATGGTACGCCACATGGTCTGCCATATATATGGCCTGCATTGCATTATTGCCATGGCTGCACGGTCTACACTGGACAGGTAAATATTTCCAGTAACCTTCTCAGACAACATTTTATATTCGAACGAATCATTGCTGACTGATATTCTACGGCATCAAGTCCGGGCATAATTTTATTTATTAGCAAGGGGTTACTAGCTGTTCTACTTCTCTTTTATGTTTTTTGTGTATGCTCTTAGGCTTATCCCTTGAACTGCTTGTCATTCATACTTCAGTTCACGAATTTTAGCGACTGAGTGTGAGCAAAACTGTTGAAAATGGTACACGTGGAGACATCTGACTTTATAACAAGGAAGCATTTTTGCAATTACTATATAGAACTATCTAGTTATTGCGAAACGAAGTTTGCCTTAGTTACTTGTTGGATTGTACAGGCGCTACTACTGCAAACATAATCAAAGGGTAAGCCAGCAATGCCTCGCTCCAATATAAAATCAACGATAATTCAACCAGGAAACCCCTTGATTTTTTATTAGAAATTTACTGGAAAATTTTTCTTTAGAATTAATATGCATTTTTGAAGGCCGACAACATATTGTATTTGAAAATAACTCCAGTTGGTCAACAGTAAAAATTCTGCCGAAACATTTTTGTAAATTTCTATGAAGAAATGAATGCTTATTGCTCATTTACGCGTGTATGCTCATTAAAATTGTAAGTATCCCAAGCACTTGTTGTCGGCCATCAATAATGCATAACAATTCTAAGGAAAAGATTTCCTGTAAAACTGCTGCCTTCACTACATTAGGTCGAGGCATTGATTTTATATTGTAACCGAACATTGCTGGCATCAAGTCAAGGCATTGTTAATTTTTTGTTATAGTGACACGTTTCTAGTTGGTCTACCTCCGTTTGGATGTTAATAGTTTGGCTATGCTCCTACGGCTTATCCCGTGAACCACTGTCCAACTTATTAGCCTAGGCACAATTTCGGCGGCGCCGGCAAACCGCAAATTATGCAGTAATAGGAACAATTTTTTCCAGAAACCTTTTATGAAGCGTGTATTACATAGGAATCTGCATTGCCGTCGCCCCTCAGCCTCTCTTGCCGTCTTAATCAAATTTATTGAATTACGAAGGTGAGTCATGGAAACGGGCGACGGGACGGCAACAGCAGATTCCTATGGAATACACGCTCCATAAAACGTTCTTGGAAAAAATTGTTCCTATTACTGCAATAGTCTGCCGTTTGCCATCGCCGTCGCAATCGTGTTTAGGCCTTCAGTTGCAGAACTAAACGTGAGCAAAACTGTTTAAAATGATACAAGTGGTGCCATCTGACATTATAACAAGAAAGCATATTTGCCATCACTTGATAGTTCTATACACAAGTGTTTTAGCATTTTTTCATTTAAACAATCTAGGTTTTAGAAAATGTTATGCTCAACGTACAAAAATAATATAAATTAAAAAAAAAAAAAAAAAAAAAAAACAATTAAAAATCAAACAAAACAGATTACCCATAATATATGAACTATTAATAACTAGCAGCAAACTGTTAATATTTTTTTAGAAGATTCACGACAAAAAGGAGTGAGTTGAAAGGAGGAATGAGCGCATAATGATGATAACCCCATTAAAGAAAGCAGAAAGATCATATTACAACAGTGTCTCATAACAATTGGGTACAAACACACACAACATCAGATTCAGAATATAACGTTAGGTGTCATTAGGTTTTAGTATTTTAATGTTGACACACCCACCATCCGAGCATCCCAAATACAAAGTCTACTCTGCACATCTCTCCTAATGACTTCCCTTTGATGAAACTGAAATTGCATTATTGTGTGCTGGTTCTCAAAAGCGAATCTTTGTCTCATATGTGGCAGGGGTGTTAAGTAAGTAAATAAATAAAAAAAAAAAAATAGTAACACTATATAAGGATGGGGCAACACTTCCCACCACTGGGGGTAATTTGTTGGGCGCCGGGAGCATTACTGGACATTAAGATGAAAGGAGCAAAATCCATATAATGTCCCCTGAATAAGGAATTTATATATCAAATTAACACCCCATAATGCGCACCCCACGCTTTTTTTCATTGTATTCTTCTAGTAGAAGTGTCGGTACTGTTTCTTCTGACTTTTTTCGACATCATATTGAGTCAATGATGTTTTTGTTTTGGGTTGTTTTGTTTTTTCTGGTCATTTTTAGAACTTGTGTCCGAGTATTTATGTGCATTAAGTGTTATGATGCTGTAAATAGCCGCTAATGTTAATAAAACACGTTTTCATGGCATATATTAGCTGTTAAGGATAATCTTTTATAGAACACACATATAATATATGTATGTATGTATGTATGTATGTACATAAATTCGGGTTATTAGGAAGCCAATATTGCATAATGTGTTTATTGTGTAACAATATGTACACTAGAAGAATAGGTTATACTTAAGAAAGTTATTATAATTGATGTATTATTATAAAAGAGAGAGACAGTGATAGAGATGAAGACAGGGAGAGAGAGAGAGAGAGAAGAGCATTTATGAATTGTATTTATAGTACAAAATATGTAAATAGAAAGTGATATAATAAGTAAGACAAGTTGTACAGTAAATTTTTGTTAATTTGTTAATTACAAAAAAAAAAAAAAAAAAAAAAATTAGCCGTAATTATAATAGAAGGCGGCCTATTGTTCAACGGTGTCAATATGTATCAAATTATGTATTTATGCAATAGTATTAATCAGATAATTATGTATTCTAATATTTTATAAAATATATTTAGTTATATATGGAAAATGGATATGTTTTTAGAAAAATATAAAAAAAAATTAAATATTTTTCACCGGTTGCCTACATATATTTAATTTCTTGGGTATATGGAGAAAAGATATAAGAATTTTCTACAAATATACAGGGTTTTTCGAAGTAAATGGAAAACATTTTAGGAGTTTGTAGTACAGGTAGAGCTATAAAAAAAAAACTTTTATAAGAAATTTCGGGTGAAAAATTCATCGTTTGGTGGTAAATGGAAAGTTTTGGTTCTCATACTTCTTTCGCTGAACACCCAGTAATACTTTTATCGTACATTCTAAAAATATAATTTAAAATGCAAATCGTCCAAGCATTCAAAAACAATATATATAATTATTATAATTATTATGTATAATTCTGTTGTGTCGGGTGTTGTAGGATAACATAAAATAAGTAAAAAACGAGTTTTCAAACAAAACTGAGGCCAAGCCGCATGAAAAAGTAGAAAATAAACTTTCCTTCACATACAGAGGTGGACTCAGATTTTTTGATTGGGACATTTCTCTTGAATATTCTTTCTCTTCATGAATCAAATCACTTATTACCTCCGATTGATCATACTGAAATATATCGGTGATTGTCAGCAAATAAAATCTGAGTCCACCTCTGTGTGTGAAGAAAAGTTTATTTTCTACTTTTTCATGCGGCTTGGCCTCAGTTTTGTTTGAAAACTCGTTTTTTACTTATTTTATTTTCTGCCTTTTTCACGTTAACTAAATTGTTATTACGTGCTGCATGGAGATATTTTATGACGGCTGAAAAGACACTGATTTACCAGTTTTTCAAAACATTTATTCGAGTAAAAATTATTATGCAACTCATTTCGCTCTACAACTTTGTCTTAGGTTGCAAAACGCTCAAACACTTCCTTGGTCGGAAAAACTCCGGAAAAGCGTTTTACATGAATTTTCCTCGATTTTTTCTGGAAGTTTTCACCATTGTCGGAGAGAAAGTAGTGATGCCAGTTGATAGGAAACTTGATCCTGCATAATTTAGAAAACTTTTTTTGCCGGAAAATTTTCCGGAAAGGTCGGAAAAAACGGAAAACTCTGCATTTTTCCTGAAACGGATTTATCACTAATCAAATTTGTACCAAATTTTCAAATGATTTTTCCCGATTTTCCGGGTTTTCCATGGAAATTTCTGGTTCAAATTTTGATAGATTCAATTGTCACGCGACATGAACCTGTGTGCCAAATTTCAGCTCGCTGTAATGACGAAAAGTGGGTCTACGAGAGTGTCGAAAATAGTAAAGTAATAGACAAATTCGTGTACGAGTTAAAGGGAATGGCTGGCCTCAAAAAATCAAATTTATTCAAACTTTGCCCCGGTTTCTGCCAAGTGCAGGATAATATAAGTTAGCATTTCTTTTTCTACAGGGAATATAAGTTAAATTATGATGACAAGAGAAATATATTTGTTTTGTTTTTTTATTTAATTACTTTGTATACATACAGTATACGTCAGACATAGTGAATAAGAAACAAAAAAAAAACAAAAAACCATTTAGAATTGATAATTTTCTAAATATACAGGGTGTAACTGCGAAAGCTAGTTAGGGAACTTATAGTACACCTGAAGATAAGGAAATATATTTTTTGAGTTTCAGTGATTTCTTTTTCTTAATATCTGTGAACACAAATATCACTCGGGCTCGTACATGTAGACCCCTGGCCACGAAGCAATTAGCAGAGTCAGCACCCCTTTTTTAAATAATTGAATATAACAAAAATGTTACCTTTATTTTTCATGTATTTAACTTACATTGACCTTAGAAAATATTTAAAACAGCGGAGTTAGAAATATCACAAATAGTTACGAAATTATATGCAAAGAAAATTCATTACGCGTAAGCATACGCTTAGATTGAAATACAACGAACTTTTTTCTCTACAAAAGAACGGACTATCTCACTATAGTCCACACTCTGTATTATTTCTGACTCTATGTACAGCACAGAGTGTAAATTTAGCCTGATCTCCTCTCTGGTGACCTTTAAATAGTCCCTCACTTGTTTTAGCGCTGAAATTTACTATTCTGCGAGCAGTTGACCCTGGTGTACACAACAATAACGGGAATGCTATTCCAACGTTTGGAAAACTTTCCAAAAGGCCTTTTTCCAGGATGTATTTTACATATAAGTCCGAGGCCGATAGTTGATTTACCCGTGTAGCATCAGAGGAAGCAAATGAGCTCGCAGGGGCAAACACTAGCTTCCCAAAGTCCCGCCTAAATTTCCTAGATAGAAGGCTTTCAAGTTACGTGCGCCCTAGTGTATATCTTGAGATTCCAGGCTATGTAGCGTCCTGAGAAAATCAAACTTTTTACTCAAGTTCTTGTGATCAAAACCACGTCTTTGTAGTTCTGCAATCAATCTGTCGATAATGACGTTAAAACGGTATCTCACAGTCCGTCCCTGCTGAATGGTCCGACTTCGATCTAGTTTGTTTTATACCCTAGATGATGAAAACATCATATAGTAAGTTTGTCGTTCCGTTTGTAACACATAGAAATAATGATGGTAGAGCAAAATTGATTGGACACCCACGCATAACATTAAAAGTTTGTTTGATTTTTGCATGTCCGTCCGTCCGTTTCTCTGTGTGTCCGTCTGTCTGTCTGCCCCTGTGTCCATCTGTACGTTTGTCTGTCCATCTGTTCATCCGTCCATCCGTTCATCCGGCTGTCCGTTTGTACGTGACTCCATGCGTCTGTCCTCATGATACTTCGAGAGGTAAAATTTTGCACACGGTTTAAAAAGAAAGTAAAATTATGTTCAAAAATGGGATCAATTGGGCAACTCCTTCGTACGGTTGCTATACAAAAATTTAATTTTTCACTATATATTTGGCACTACCTGAGAAGACGTCGACGCAGAGACCTAAAACATTTAAACAGCATTTTCATAAAACAAGTAAATTAAATTTCAAAAATGAACTAAATCGGGCAACCCCTTCTTGGTGTTGCAATATAGAAAATTAGAGTTTTACATATCCTGTAAAAATGATCAGTCTTAGACGTTTTCATTGTACTGAAAATTTCTTCATCAGAATATGAAATTCTACAAAATTGGTTATAACCATTTTTGCAGTCCGACGAACCGTGCCAAAAGCACAGATGGATGACCATACGAAATTACATACGGGCATTCATCTAGTCTAGGGTAACATAAGAATTGGTCTTTGACCTATTCTAGATATTTTACTTCATCAATTGAGAATTTGCAGCCCTGCACTGCTTATTGGTAAATCTGCCCCTGTATCCAGGATCAACAAAGTGAATTAAAAATGTTTTTTCAATGTCCGCTACAGTATGTCCTCCACACATTTTCGGCTCCTGGCGGGGCCACCCTAGAAGGTTGGGCTCCTATGGAGCTGCCAACTTTGCCTAGGCAGATGTTCGCCGTTGATACCAGTATTGTCTCTGCAGATATTATGTAATAACGAAATGGCCACAATGACTTATTATAGCAGACTTCAAAGCGCGTTATCTTAGACTATCTTACGCACTATACTATACTAGATCCAAAGAAGTTTATGTTAGGACAACGTACAAGTCGTCAAGACTTCAATCCCCCATAATCTATCCATTTGTTTAGGAATTATTGCGACCTAAGATCGCTGCAGCAGCAAGAGCAGTAGCATATACACAAACAATATAGTGGAATTTCTTCAAGCAAATAATTTAAATTATTTGCTGAAAAGTTTCAGTATAACGGTGCTATCAATATTCTCGCAAAAACCACAGGATTGATTAATGTGTCGTTAATTGTTCTATAGCTTAAACATTATTGCGGAGTTATTGCCTTGTTTCTAAAATTGCACGCCAGGGGTGAAAGTTTTACAATCAATTTGTAGTAAAGCTGTGCTTCACAGATCAAGAGCATGAAGATTATAGCTTAGATATAGGAAGTGTCAATTCTAAACGGAGGTACGTATTAATCACGAGCAGAACGCTTCTCTGGGCAGAAAGTCAGATGGCTATATGGCTATACTTTTCGTTGCATATTGTTCGATGCTTTGTTATACCCTAAATGAAATCTGTAGGGTATACTTAGTTTGTCATTCCGTTTGTAACACCTCGAAATAATGATCGTAGAGCAAAATGGATTGGACACCCATGCATAATATTAAAAGTTATATGCATGTCCGTCTGCCTGTGCGCACGATACCTCGAGAACGTGTATAGTTAGAGAGCTGAAATTTTGTACACAAACTTTAAAAAAAAGTGAAATCAAGTTCGAAAATGAAACAAATCGGGCAACTTTTTCGTGAGGTTGCCATACAAAAATTTCGTTTTCCAATATATATTTGGACACTGCCTGAGAACGACTCGACGTAGAGAGCTGAAATTTGGTACATGGTGTTTTTAAACAAATAAAATTTCAAAATGTAATAAATCGGGCAACCCCCTCTTGGTGTTGCCTTGTAAAAAGTAAGGTTTTTTACATATACTGTGAAATCGATTAGTCCTAGACATTTTTGTTGTACTGAGAACTCCTTCAGAGTACGAAATCCTATAAAATTGATTATAATCAATTTTCTGTTCGACGAACCGTTCTAGAAATATATGTGAAAAACCACTTCATAAATTAAACGGTGACTATACGAAATTTTATACTGGCATTCACCTAGGGTATCATAAGAATTGGTCTTAGACCAATTCTAGCTTGTTTACTTGTTTTTGTTTTGTTCAGAGGTAGGTGATTTTATTATTGCTTCTCTTTGGTAGCTTACAGCGCAGGGCGAAGAAAAAGCCTTTAAGGAAAATATTGTTGATGACAATTTTTTGAAGATATTTTTTGTTGTAGTTTTTTATTAGATTTGATTTTTATTTGTTTTAATTCAATTAAAACAGCAATCCTAAGGGAAGCAGAGCTTCCCTTGCTTCCACCGACGCCACGCCACTGGCCCACAGCCTTGTTTTATTCTCATTCATTACTATTATCATAAGTAGCCGTAATATTTTCAACTGACAGCGTTATTTTGTTTTTCAAATGACAGCATTATTTTTGCAAATGACGCCTACTCTCATTTGAAAAAATAAATAAAAAGTACATAGTGTTAAATATAGTACGATGGTATGGAACCCTCCGTTCGCGAGTCCGACTCGTACTTGGACAGTTTTTTATTCTATTTAATGTTTTTTAAATTTTTTTGTTCAATGTTGCATTGCATGTAATTTCATCCGGTGTTTGGTGTATGTTTAGTTTAATATACTAATACTAACACCGACCAAATGATGAAACGCATGTATTATTTACCGTTTATTTATTAAACGTGTCAATGCAGAGAGCCTGTATTAAGCTGGCTCTGATAGTCACTATGTTTAAAAAAATAGGAAATTTTATCGTCGTTTATTTTGAGGAATAATACAATTTTAAAAGAGGCCTATAAGTTCTGCCTAATAAAAATAGTTGCCATTGCATATTTTCAGGTATCTTATGCCGATTTATTTCTTTATTTTTAGATTTAGATTTTTTTCTTCTCAGTTGCGAAACCCCATAAAACCTATTTATTTTGTTTGTTGTGATATTTATTTGTTTCCAAGATTATTTTCATGTAGAAGGATTTATACATAAATTGCATTTGATTACAGTTTTTATTCTGAATTTTTTAAAATCATGCAAAAATTTTGTGTACTGAACACTTTATTGTTGTCACAGAGTTTTGAAAAATATAGCTAGTTTCAGGAACCGAGACGTGAACACTTTTGACCATTCCTCATATTTTGCGTTTTATTTTGGTTTATTTTTTTGCCGATTTTTGAGCAATGAAAAATATAAAAAATCTTTCTGGAAATGTTTTCACAAAAATATTACATTTTTTTCTCCTCCATAGTACTGTCTAAATAAAATTAAAATATCGAAACCAAATTAAATAGCCGATTTCGTCAATAGAAGTCATTAAGTTTACATTTTTTAAATCGAAAAATATAGAAGAAACTATAATTTTCTTATTATTTCTTATCAAATTACTTAATCCAATAATTAGCATTAAAAAATGAGAAATCAAAAAATCGTAGCCCGCATTCGAGGAGGATAAATATTTCCATAAATTTTTGAAATCAGTAAAAGAAAAGAAAAAAATCCAATCAGAAAACAGCAAGAACCGCTAAGTAATTCTTAAAAGAATTAACAAGTGTAAACACAAATTAAATCCAGTAAATCTGCGTACTTCGATTTAGCCAAAATATCGGAAATACTTACCTAGTCGATGTACGATAGTTTCATATTAAGACCCAATTCACAAAATTTTGTGTCTATGTAAATTTTGGCTACTGCGTTTGCGTAATCTGTGTATTTACTTTATGGCTGCATTACCAAATAGAATTTTCAACTTGTATATATAATTCCCGTACACACAAAAGTAGACAACTGGAAATATTTGTATCTTGAGCTTAAGTAAAAGGTGAGCGTTTGTAGTTCCTAAAATTCCCATCATCATAACTATACTTCAGTAGTGCTTCTTCTTAGCGGAAAAAACGCCATTAATTAACAACAACAAAAAGCATCAACAGTTTGACACGAAGTACTGGATTACTTATTTAAGCATTTAGTGCAAAGCTTGAAATGTCTACAATTGAATAATCTACTTATATTGTTTTCATAATCAATAATTTACAGTGTGATCAATTAAAGCATACTGACAAATATTCTAAAGTGAGGTTATATATCGAAAAGAATTAATCAGATAAGGAAATGCTTTAACAATAGCTTTTTAAAGCATATTACATAGGAAATTTTATGGTATGAAGTAAACGCGTGTATTTATAATGTCCAAAAAAAAAGCGAGTCAGCTTAATATTATGTTTTGTTTTGCTGTGAGCTGTGCACATTCAACAATCAAGCAGCATCTGACAATAGTATAACTAAATAGTTTAGTTTTTGTTTGCATGTAGCTTACCGTTAATCGAATTGTGTGCCTGACTTAATTTTTTTATATAAGTGTCGAATAAAGGAACAAAATGATTTTAAGCTTAAATTTACTGAACATAAACCTATAACAAATAAATATTTGGATATAGAAATTATTAATGAAATATAAAAATTTCTGATTGAAAAACAAGAAAAGTAAATAAAAACAGTACCACGCCCATCAGTTGGAATAATCCATCCACATAATATATATCAATTAAAAGCATAAAAATAAAACATACAGCCATCAATCAATTTCCCTTATTCCCTCTCTCTATATGCATAGCCTTAGACATACTTACATAATGTACTTATAGATTATGTTTAATAATTTTTAACATTTCTATGTCAATAATAACAAATTTTCTATCCAGCTTGAGTTTACATATATGTATAAAAAAAAAATATATTTAAAATTTATTTTGAAATATCAAAGGAAATAGACGTTGTGAACCAGATTTCTTTCCTTAAAATTAATACTTCGAATTAATTACAAATTAAGGAAACAAAATATAAATATTAAAAATAATAAACAATAATGTAAAAATTAATACCAGTTAAATAGTAAATAGCATATGTAATATGAGTGCTTGAGAGATCAAATAATTCAATTCAACTTCGACTTGATTCACTTGTCTTCTGAACCACTTTTTATAGTTTTAAGAGAATAAATAAATTAAAAATACTTAAAAATAATTAAACATATAATAAAATATCAGTAAAAATGTAAGTAAGCGAGCATGTTGTCAATTTTAATTTTTAATAATTTGCCTAAACCTTATCAATATATACCAAGAAAGCTCAGATATATCAAATGTATATTTGCTCAATAAACCAATAATTGTTATTTCATATAATTTTAGTGAAATTTTTATCAATGAATTCTACTTTTACTTGAGAATAAATTAAAATAGCTTGATACGCATAAATAAGTATAGTAAGAAAAAAAGAAAACAATTAAAATTAAATTAATAATAATATAATACACGTATGTATGTAATTGCATTAAATGTAAAATAACAATATAGGTAATAAGTTTGAAAAAATTATAAAATAAGAAAAAAAACACATTCTTAATTTTAAAAACGCGAAAACTGTTATTGCTTTGACGTAGTAGTGGCAAATAAAAGATGCTTAAACGTTAATAAAATACAAAGATATCTGTGTTTCATTTTCATTCCGTATTCATACAGCAGATCGCAATAACAGCTGTTGGTTTAGCGATAAGTGCAACCAAGCAATAAAAGTGAAAGAGTCTGCTTTTCGCGCCTATTAACTGCTTTCCTGTCCAGAGCTAAAACAAGTCTAGAAGACTGCATGGAACACCTGTAAGTCCGTTATCCAGAGAGAAAAACTTCTTTTTGACCAGACAAAGAATCTTGGCAAGCCACAATGGAAGAAAAGGTTCCGGGTCTCTGGTAAAAACCATCAGGTATAACTACAGCAGTTCCTCTATACTTTCACTAGTTAATAATGGTGAAGTGATTTTTGACTCTCTGGATAAAGCTCATATTTTGGCATGTTTAACAGGAAAATTTCCAACTGCTTGGAAACTAGATCACGTTCAGCATATTACCAACAAAACTTGAGGTTATCGATTCCTCAAATTATCGACCAATTGCAATCACTTCGATTCTATCAAAAGATTTGGAAACTTTCATTGACTCGAAATTAATGAAGTATCTAGCGACTAACCACCTCATCAACGGGCGCCAATATTGCTTCCGAGCTGAACGCTCATCTGGAGACTTGCTGACTTTTCATGTGGAATGTTGGAACCGTAGTGTTCACAATTTTGGTGAGTCCAAGATCGTTGCCCTAGATATTTTAAATTGATTGAGTTTGGCATCATCCCTTTCAGCAAAACTTAAAATATTTGGTCTCTCCCCTCCGCTTCTTTTATGGATTGAAAGCTTATTATACGGTCGCCTAATACGAGTTGCATTAGATAGCTCCAGGGGCTGTTTTATCTCCATCTCTCTTCATAATTTTCATTAATGATCTGCTTTCCCGTACTTTCAATCCCATCCATAGTTTCGCCGATGACAGTACCCTTGATTTCACTTACTCCGTTGACAATCTTTCAAACTCCAGAGGGAATGTAACATATGTCAATCGTGTTTGCATGATTAGATCATTGAATGACAATATCCTCGCTTGGGGCAAAATAAATTGCATCGACTTCAATGCGTCTAGGTCCCAAGGCTGTATCATCTCTATAAAACAAGATCTTAGTTTTTCCACTTTCGTTTCTTTTGGTGGAGCACTGATTTATGATACCCCATCTTGGCGCATTCCTTCCATTAACATTTCCAGTACGTTAAGCTGGATAGATCACATCTTCTCTGTTGCCAAAGAAGCATCGAAATGTCTCGGATATCTGAAAAGGTGTAAGAAATATTTCAGCCCGTCAAATCTAGCGCTCCTCTACAAGTTCCATATCAGACCTAGAATGGAATACAATTCCCATATCTTGGTCGGAGCTGGTTGCACAGCCTTAACTTCACTGGATATTGTCCAAAAAAGAGCCTCCTGTCGATTTGGCAATAATTTATTATATCGATTCACTCCAGCACATCAGCAATATTGGATGCTTTTCGCTCCTTTATCGCTACATGGATGGTCAATGCTCCGAAGAAATATCTAGTCTGATCCCTTGTAGAATATGTCCTGCCTGCAATACTCGCGCTGCAAACCACGCACATTCTTTTACCCTTAAATTCCTTCGGCCGTACAGTAAATTTCCGTGATGCTTTTTTATCCCGAACTGTGCGAATGTAGAACAGTCTACCACCTTCTGCCTTTCCTTCGCCTTACTATCTGCGAAATTTTAAGAATGACATATGTGAGCATCTCCCCCGCTCTCATCACATTCCCTAATTCCTTTCCCTCCGTCCTGCCATGTTGTGCATTGCATCATAGGGTATCCGCGAGCTTGGCTTGATAATAAAAAACAAAAAACAAAAAAACCAAGTGCTAGTCGTAATTGGTTATTGCTCACTTCGAATATCCTGCACATACGTCTTTCAATAGCTGTAGTTTAACCAAAGAATATAAATCAGTAAAGAAGCACCACAACAAGAGATCGGTGTTGCTACTTCAGCGGAGAGATTTTCTAAATATTCATTCCAGCATTTGGATGGTAGCACGCCGCTGCGTACTTAGCTTTTCCGCCGTATTGTGATTGTTAGACATGCGCTGTTCTATACCTAGTGGTTGAGCTTAGGCTCACTGGAAAATGAACTGTTAACGATGGGTGTCTCAAAGCTCGTGAGTTCCTGCTTTACTGATTTATTTTCTCTTGTTTAACCTGAGAAAACTTACAAATAGATATGTTAAACTCGAATTTATGCCACACGAGATTCAAAATGCTCGAAATTTGTTGCTTTTTTTATTTATGGTGTTGTCCACGAGGATCCTAGGGCGGGTCCAGGATTCTTGTGAGGGGGAGGGGGGGGGGCAACTTTGTCTTAAAACGGTATAAGCTGGAAACAGATCAAAAGTTCGAAGACACTCGTCACCACTCGCAAATGTCAAATGCACAAAATTTATCATTTAAAAGATACGGGTCGAATAGATAAGCGAGTGGGTATCACTCTCAACGAAGAAAGTTGCTCAACGTTAAACTTTCGCCACACACTAAAGTCAAACGAGTTGTTAAATTACTTTCTTTGTTTTGGTTTGTAAATAAAGGAAGTGTAAAACTTCCAAATCGTCCATTTTAGTTAGTAATAATAGGGAAACACATTTTGTTCGAATTAATTCATCAAAAAATGGTAACTTTGTAAAATACAGGAATTAAAGCCCTACGTATTTTACCTCTACTAAAGTTAAGAGAGTTTTTTTTTTTATATTATTAAGGCAAGTTTAGGGGATACCTTATGATGCAAAGCACAGCATGGCATGAAGGTGATAGGGAATGAATTAGGCAACGTTAGAAGAGCGACAGAAGTGCTGTATTTCACTCTTAAGCTTTCGCATATTGTATGTTGGAGTAAAGAGAGAAGATGGTAGACTGATCCACACTCGCACAGTTCGGGACAAAAAGCATAATGGAATTTTACTGAATGGCTGAAAGTAATTTGATGGGTAAAAGGATGTTTGCGATTTGCTGCGGCGAGCGTTGCGTCCAGGGTATCAAACTAGATATTTCATTAGAATATTGACCATACATATAGCGATAAAGGATTAAAAGGCATCTATCATTATAGCGGTGTTCGAGTGAGTCGATATTTCAAGTTATTTTCACATCGCCAGTGAGCTTGAAGGCTCTTTTTTTGGACAATATCCAATGAAGGTAAGACTGTGCGTCCCGCCCCGGTCCAGAAATGGAAATTGTATTAAATTCAAGGTCTGATGTAGGAGTTGTTGAGGAGCGCTAGATTTGGTGAGTTGAAATATTTCTACAGCTTGGGGGGGGGCACCATAGGTGTCCCAACTCCTAACGAGTCGGGAAAAATAGGCCTCTAAAGTCGCTTTCTGCACCCATCTGAGCACTTAAGGACTGCTATTGTATATTAAAAGGTTTTATTTTATTTGGCCGAACTTTGGAATAATAAACAGAACACATTTTATACATAATTTGTAAATTATGTTAAAAAAACTGACATTCTGGAGGGGACCGGTCCCGTTCGCTCCCATCTCGGTGCGCCCATGATCTTGCTTCAGAGAGCTGGGACAGCTTTGGGACTTGAATGCGACGGGAATCGCTTTACTCCAAACGAGGATACGATCAAGGTCGTTATTTATAGATGTAATCATGTTATTTCGTTTGGTAGTTGTGGTATTCTCTCTGGGGTCTCCAACAGTGTCAAAGGAGTAAGCGAAATGAAGGCTACTGGCATAGGCAAAACTATGGATGGGATTAAAAGTAACGAAAAGCAAATTATTAATGAAAATTAAGAAGAGAGGTTGAGAGAAACTGAGCCCTGGGGCATATCGGGAGTTATAGAAAGAGGTTCTGGTGAAACCTCCTCTAGTACAACCGGTATTATGCGATCAGGTAAAAACTTTCAATCTATAATAGAAGATGAGGGGAGAGACCAAGTGCTTTAAGTTTAACTAAAAGGAGTAGATGCCTGACTCTATCAAAGACCTTTTAGATATCTAGATCGACGATTTTGCAATCACCAAAATTGAGAAAGCTACGGTTACAATGTTCCGTAAGAAAAGTCAGCAAGTCTCCCAACGAGCGTTCAGTCCGGAAGATATAATGGCGAGGCGACCATTGATGAGTTGATTGGTTTCTAGATACTTCATTAATTTGGAGTTAATAATAGATTCAAAAAACTTTGAAAAAATTGAAGTGATTGCAGTAAGTCTTCTTTCTTGGGAATAGGCCTATCGTAAGATAGTTTCCAACCAGTTGAAAATTTTTCTACCAAATAATACAAGCGCAAAGGTTTAGCCAAGAATAAGGCATAGGTTTTTTGTTAACAGGGGTGGAAATCCTTCAGGAATTACGGATTTAGAAACGCTGATCCCCTTAAGGATCTTGAACACATCTCTCTAATGGATGTGAAATGGCTATTATATAGAGAATTTGAAGCGAATCTACTAGTCAAAATATTATCTTGATCCGATCTGATGTAAGAAGAGGGAATGTATTCATGCATGCCAAAACTTAGAATGTCACTAAGTTGTAATATGAATTCATCAACCTCCCTCGAAGAGAAACAGACCTACCAATCAATTTCTCTAAGATGCTTCAGCCCCCCCCCCCCTACCTGGATCCGCCACTGCGACAACCAAAGTTGCAAAAAATATAAAATATGTTTACGAAATTTATCTTGTGCAACATAAATTTCAATGTTTCTGATTTGGTCGTGGTCTAAACACGACAGAAACGAGAAATCTTTACATTCGTTGATAAAAAAAAGTGGGACGTGTGAGTGAAAGAAAATAGGAACGAATATAATGTTTCGTGAATTTCACTGACTTTTTTACTGAATTGTGTATGAGTTTGCCAGCAAATAGTATTATGTCTGAAAATAATTCCAGTCAGCCACTAAAGTGACTAAAAATCTGCCGAAACATTTTCTGTAAATTTCTAAAAAGAAATTGAGGACTTCCTTGCATCAGGTCGTAGCATCGTTGGTTTTATATTGGAGCGAGGCCCTTGGTTATGTCAGTAAGTCGAGGCATCGTTGATTTAATATTTAAGCGAGGCGTTACAGATTTCAAAATTCTCGGCAACAATATTGCAGATGCGTTCTTATCGGTTGCTGGCAGCAAATCTGAAAACAGTTATACTGCTATACCGCTTTGTTCGCCTGTGGACAAGGAATAAATTGTTTAAATGCTGGTCACCAGTACCCTCTATTCATTTAGTTAAATATAATTAAGGAGCTCTGTGTAAGGAGAAAATGAGAACTTGGAAGCTAGGTGTAATATGCAAATCGATTGGTGAAAAAGTATTTTGTGATTTACTGATTTTTTATTTGTTTATATAAATGAAAACTATAGTAATGTACAAATTTTATTTTTTTTTTTTATTTTGGAGAATAGAAGAATTTTAAGAACTTTTTATTTTTAACGATTCTAAACAAATAAATACAAGAGGAAAAACAACCACCTCGTCCGGGGTTTGAAACCGGGACCTTCCGCTTTCCGGGCGACTGCTCTTAACACTGCGCCAATGAAAGAGATTACTTTCCCTCATGTATTTCTTAATTTGCAACTAGCGTACTAAGCCACGTTTGTTTTCCCGGTTTCGAACCCCGGACGAGGCGGATGTTTTTTCCTCTTGTATTTGTAATTTGAGTTAGAATCGTTTAAAAGAAGTTTTTAAAATTCTTCTATTCTCCATCTATAGTAATGGTTATAAAATTGAAAAAAAACAGATTCCTGTTCCATATCAGCCCTATATATTTTTTCTGCTATGTTGGAATAACATTCGTAGAATCTTTTAAAGATCTTGCTTTAAAATTCTGAATTCATAAGTTTCTTAACTATTCTCAGCACTATTTTGGTAGTTCGTTATTTTCTGTAGGACGACATTTTTGGTGATCCGTAATTTTGGGTGGCTTTCATTTAAAGTAATTCGTCAGTGGTGTGAAGCCCTAAGGCTATAGATAGGTCATACCTAGACGAGCAAAAAATTCCATGGGTGTTGGGAGAGGTCTCCGAGATAACGGGACTTTAAGATATTTGGGTATGTTTTCATAAATCAGCCTGTAACTACTCCACGTTACACCCTCTGATGACGCTTTAAAGGTTGCTAGATAAATTTTCGTTAAGCCTTTCCAACGGTCTATAAATTTTTGCCTTCCTCGCTTCTGTTGTAAAGTTATGGACCAAAAGGTTTAAAATTTAGGAATTTTAACTCGTTTTGTATTTTATTTAATTACTATTTTTATTGAAAAACGCTTCATCAAGACAAATTTTTCATATTGAATTTAAGAAGCCCAAAAGCTTAGCTTAAAAATGACCTATTACCCTCTGTACCGAAGAAGATACGCTTTTTGAAACAGCTATGTCGCTGAGATGTTTTACTTTTTCTTGTCGGACATTCCTATGTCTGCCAACATTTTGTTCCCGCATGGCCATCTCAGAAAAGGTTTCTAGAAGTTCTATAAGAAAATGTAATCGAACGAAAATTTTTCCAATTTATTTTGTAAAATGGATTGGTCAGAATGAGAATGAGGGTGTGTACATGCTTGGTAAAGATTTATAAATATTTGCAAGTGTACGCAAAAGAAACGCTTTGGTGTTGTGAATGTGTAACAGAAACGAATCATCAGGCCAAAGAGAAGTGAAATTTGAAAAAAATGAAGTGATTGCAGTAAGTCTTCTTTCTTGGAATAGGCCTATCGTAAGATAGTTTCCAACCAGTTGAAAATTTTCCTACCAAATAATACAAGCGCAAAGGTTTAGCCAAGAATAAGGCATAGGTTTTTTGTTAACAGGGGTGGAAATCCTTCAGGAATTACGGATTTAGAAACGCTGATCCCCTTAAGGATCTTGAACACATCTCTCTAATGGATGTGAATTGGCTCTTATGTAGAGAATTTGAAGCGAATCTACTAGTCAAAATATTATCTGGATCCGATCTGATGTAAGAAACAGGAATGTATTCATGCATTCCAAGACTTAGAATATCACTAAGTTGTAATATGAATTCATCAACCTCCCTCGAAGAGAAACGGACCGACCAATCAATTTCTCTAAGATGCCTCAGGGTTCCCCCTCCCCTACCTGGATCCACCACTGCGACAACCAAAGTTGCAAAAAATATAAAATATGTTTACGAAATTTATCTTGTGCAACATAAATTTCAATGTTTCTGATTTGGTCGTGGTCTAAACACGACAGAAACGAGAAATCTTTACATTCGTTGATAAAAAAAAGTGGGACGTGTGAGGGAAAGAAAATAGGAACGAATATAATGTTTCGTGAATTTCACTGACTTTTTTACTGAATTGTGTATGAGTTTGCCAGCAAATAGTATTATGTCTGAAAATAATTCCAGTCAGCCACTAAAGTGACTAAAAATCTGCCGAAACATTTTCTGTAAATTTCTAAAAAGAAATTGAGGACTTCCTTGCATCAGGTCGTAGCATCGTTGGTTTTATATTGGAGCGAGGCATTTCTGGCTTACCCCTTGGTTATGTCAATAAGTCGAGGCATCGTTGATTTAATATTTAAGCGAGGCGTTACAAATTTCAAAATTCTCGGCAACAATATTGCAGATGCGTTCTTATCGGTTGCTGGCAGCAAATCTGAAAACAGTTATACTGCTATACCGCTTTGTTCACCTGTGGACAAGGAATAAATTGTTTAAATGCTGGTCACCAGTACCCTCTATTCATTTAGTTAAATATAATTAAGGAGTTTTGTGTAAGGAGAAAATGAGAACTTGGAAGCTAGGTGTAATATGCAAATCGATTGGTGAAAAAGTATTTTGTGATTTACTGATTTTTTATTTGTTTATATAAATGAAAACTATAGTAATGTACAAATTTTATTTTTTTTTATTTTGGAGAATAGAAGAATTTTAAGAACTTTTATTTTTAACGATTCTAAACAAATAAATACAAGAGGAAAAACAACCACCTCGTCCGGGGTTTGAAACCGGGACCTTCCGCTTTCCGGGCGACTGCTCTTAACACTGCGCCAATGAAAGAGATTACTTTCCCTCATGTATTTCTTAATTTGCAACTAGCGTACTAAGCCACGTTTGTTTTCCCGGTTTCGAACCCCGGACGAAGCGGATGTTTTTTCCTCTTGTATTTGTAATTTGAGTTAGAATCGTTTAAAAGAAGTTTTTAAAATTCTTCTATTCTCCATCTATAGTAATGGTTATAAAATTGAAAAAAAAAACAGATTCCTGTTCCATATCAGCCCTATATATTTTTTCTGCTATGTTGGAATAACATTCGTAGAATCTTTTAAAGATCTTGCTTTAAAATTCTGAATTCATAAGTTTCTTAACTATTCTCAGCACTATTTTGGTAGTTCGTTATTTTCTGTAGGACGACATTTTTGGTGATCCGTAATTTTGGGTGGCTTTCATTTAAAGTAATTCGTCAGTGGTGTGAAGCCCTAAGGCTATAGATAGGTCATACCTAGACGAGCAAAAAATTCCATGGGTGTTGGGAGAGGTCTCCGAGATAACGGGACTTTAAGATATTTGGGTATGTTTTCATAAATCAGCCTGTAACTACTCCACGTTACACCCTCTGATGACGCTTTAAAGGTTGCTAGATAAATTTTCGTTAAGCCTTTCCAACGGTCTATAAATTTTTGCCTTCCTCGCTTCTGTTGTAAAGTTATGGACCAAAAGGTTTAAAATTTAGGAATTTTAACTCGTTTTGTATTTTATTTAATTACTATTTTTATTGAAAACGCTTCATCAAGACAAATTTTTCATATTGAATTTAAGAAGCCCAAAAGCTTAGCTTAAAAATGACCTATTACCCTCTGTACCGAAGAAGATACGCTTTTTGAAACAGCTATGTCGCTGAGATGTTTTACTTCTTCTTGTCGGACATTCCTATGTCTGCCAACATTTTGTTCCCGCATGGCCATCTCAGAAAAGGTTTCTAGAAGTTCTATAAGAAAATGTAATCGAACGAAAATTTTTCCAATTTATTTTGTAAAATGATTGGTCAGAATGAGAATGAGGGTGTGTACATGCTTGGTAAAGATTTATAAATATTTGCAAGTGTACGCAAAAGAAACGCTTTGGTGTTGTGAATGCGTAACAGAAACGAATCATCAGGCCAAAGAGAAGTGAAATTGAAAAGCGTAGACTATCAGTGGAGTGGTAGTTCGCAAACTGTACTCTAAAGTGTTACGTTTTCGGAATGAAAATTACGTTCAGTTAACGATACGTTTTGCATGAGGACTCAATGGCTTTTGAAGAATACAACAGATTTTTCTATTTTAATTTATTTTATAAAAATAGCATCACAAAAATAGAACAAAAAAACATTTATTAAGGAACCTTAGCTTACACTACGTTACAATGTTTTAGGTACATCGGGTTGGGTATAGATAATTGGAATTATCGATAGACTACAAAATAGCTTACTAAACTGACAAAAGTTCAATAATAATAATATAAGTAATTCAAATTTGTTGACACTACAAAGTTTTAATAAAATAAAAATTAACGCGGCGTTTTGTTATACACAAACAAATTAACATGCACAACACAGCTGTCTGCTGTCAGGTTCTATGACACAGGTCAATAAATCCAGAAGTACGTTTTCAATACGTTTTCGTTTCGCTTTTGATTTACACTCTCAAATGCTTAGTGTGAGGTGCGTTTTCAGTACGTTTTTGTTACGCTGTGATTATAGTGTTCATGTACTATAGAGCCGTGAGTGTATTAGTAAAACGTGGTTCGTAAAGTTCACGTTTTCGTTTCTCTTTAGGTGTATACTCTCAAATGTTTAGAGGGTACTCATAATATTATATTTCTGCAGAAAGTTAAATTTCTGTCAAATGTAAGGTTTTACAATTTAGGGAAACACTCAGTCAAAAACCAAGTGTTTCTCAAAACGTAGACTGCATTTTTCAACCAGTTATTTTTACTTTGCATATACAATTTGTTTTGTTAATGTACTCGCAAAATTTTTAACTCTGAGCTCCTTATTTGCTTTAATTTCCTACGCCTTATAAATAATTGTTCTCCTCCTTCTACATATGGCTCCACCTGAAATCAAAGAATGTTCGCGCCCCTTAGAAATGCAAAATATTGTTCCCAAATAAAGCCACAAAAATGGTTGTTGAAAAAGCTTTACAGAAGTAGATATTGTGCAAAGCTTCACTTACCATTTCTTGCTACTAGAAAGCTCTAAATTAGGGGTGCTTGTAGGGATACATACAGTTTTAGTAATTTTCTACAGCGGTAAGAGGTAGAAACGCGTCACTTCCGCCAGCTTCGTGTTTCGTCGGCCGCCTTTCGGGGCGTAGAAAAGCAAAAAACGGTCGCCACGCCAACTGTAATCAATAGATTTGCCACCGCCCGGCGCTTACAGAAACCGTTGACAGAAACCAATTCGTCACTTCCGCCAGCTTCGATTTTCGTCGGCCGCCCTCCAGGGCGTAGAAAAAGATGCACCCACACCCCATGACGGCGAAATGCGCAAACAGGCAAAGAGCAAACATCTAGGTGTTGTGCTGTGTGGAGGGTGTTGGGGGTGAAAAAAAATTGTGTTTTCCGAAAGAATAGTTTTTTCGGTATACGGTAAGTCGTTTGTTGTTGTTTTTTTCCAGTTCAAAAACATAGCAAGCGAGAAGCAATTCGAATTTTGTTTTGTGATTGGTGGTTTGGTTTTTTTTGCAAAATCATTTAAAAGTGGTTATAATAATCGAAAAATAAAATTTTATGTGTGTGAAGTGTAAGAAGGTGGTATAATTGTATATGTAATTTTTTGGTTTTTCTTTTACGAATATTTCTTTGTGAAAGATTTTTTCCGAGAGTTTTGTTTTCCGTGTAATTTAATTGGATTTAATTTAATTTTACGAATATTTGTTTGCGAAATTTAGATTTCGAGGAATTCTTGAGTTGCTGTAATTTTGTTACGATATTTCTTTGCGAAATTGTTTTCCGAGAGTTGAGTTTCTAATTTTGGTTTTTCTTTTACCAATATTTCTGTGCAAAAGTGTTTTTCCGAGAGTTTTGTTTTCACTGTAATTTAATGGATTTAATTTAATTTTACGAATATTTGTTTGCGAAATTTTTTGTTTTCACTGTAATTTAATTGGATTTAATTTAATTTTACGAATATTTGTTTGCGAAATTAAGATTTCGAGGTTTTCTTGAGTTGCTGTAATTTTGTTACGAATATTTCTTTGCGAAATTGTTTTTCGGAGAGTTGAGTTTTCTAACTTTGGTTTTTCTTTTACGAATATTGCTTTGCGAAAGTGTTTTTCCGAGTTTTGTTTTCCCTGTAATTTAATGGATTTAATTTAATTTTACGAATATATGTTTGCGAAATTAAGATTTCGAGGTTTTCTTGAGTTGCTGTAATTTTGTTACGAATATTTCTTTGCGAAATTGTTTTTCCGAGAGTTGAGTTTCTAGCTTTGGTTTTTCTTTTACGAATATTTCTTTGCAAAAGTGTTTTTTCCGAGAGTTTTGTTTTCCCTGTAATTTAATTGGATTTAATTTAATTTTACGAATATTTGTTTGCGAAATTTTTGTTTTCACTGTAATTTAATTGGATTTAATTAATTTTACGAATATTTGTTTGCGAAATTAAGATTTCGAGGTTTTCTTGAGTGGCTGTAATTTTGTTACGAATATTTCTTTGCGAAATTGGTTTTCCGAGAGTTGAGTTTCTAATTTTGGTTTTTCTTTTACGAATATGTCTTTGCGAAGTGTTTTTCCGAGAGTTTTGTTTTCCCTGTAATTTAATTGGATTTAATTTAATTTTTACGCATATTTGTTTGCGAAATTTTTGTTTTCACTCTAATTTAATTGGATTTAATTTAATTTTACGAATATTTGTTTTGCAAAATTAAGATTTCGAGGTTTTCTTGAGGTTGCTGTAATTTTGTTTACGAATATTTCTTTGCGAAATTGTTTTTCCGAGAGTTGAGTTTCTAATTTTGGTTTTTCTTTTACGAATATTTCATTGTGAAAGATTTTTTCCGAGAGTTTTGTTTTCCGTGTAATTTAATTGGATTTAATTTAATTTTACGAATATTTGTTTGCGAAATTAAGATTTCGAGGTTTTCTTGAGTTGCTGTAATTTTGTTACGATATTTCTTTCCGAAATTGTTTTTAAGAGAGTTGAGTTTCTAACTTTGGTTTTTCTTTTACGAATATTTCTTTGCAAAAGTGTTTTTCTGAGAGTTTTGTTTTCCCTGTAATTTAATTGGATTTAATTTAATTTTACGAATATTTGTTTGCGAAATTAAGATTTCGAGGTTTTCTTGAGTTGCTGTAGTTTTGTTACGAATATTTCTTTGCGAAATTGTTTTCCCGAGAGTTGAGTTTCTAATTTTGGTTTTTCTTTTACGAATTTTTCTTTGCAAAATCGTTTTTTCCGAGAGTTTTGTTTTCCCTGTAATTTAATTGGATTTAATTTAATTTTTACGAATATTTGTTTGCGAAATTAAGATTTCGAGGTTTTCTTGAGTGGCTGTAATTTTGTTACGAATATTTCTTTGCGAAATTGTTTTTCCGAGAGTTGAGTTTCTAACTTTGGTTTTTCTTTTACGAATATTTCTTTGCGAAAGTGTTTTTCCGAGTTTTGTTTTCCCTGTAATTTAATTTTACGAATATTTGTTTGCGAAATTAAGATTTCGAGGTTTTCTTGAGTGGCTGTAATTTTGTTACGAATATTTCTTTGCGAAATTGGTTTTCCGAGAGTTGAGTTTCTAATTTTGGTTTTTCTTTTACGAATATGTCTTTGCGAAAGTGTTTTTCCGAGAGTTTTGTTTTCCCTGTAATTTAATTGGATTTAATTTAATTTTACGCATATTTGTTTGCGAAATTTTTGTTTTCACTCTAATTTAATTGGATTTAATTTAATTTTACGAATATTTGTTTGCAAAATTAAGATTTCGAGGTTTTCTTGAGTTGCTGTAATTTTGTTACGAATATTTCTTTGCGAAATTGTTTTTCCGAGAGTTGAGTTTCTAATTTTGGTTTTTCTTTTACGAATATTTCATTGTGAAAGATTTTTTCCGAGGAGTTTTGTTTTCCGTGTAATTTAAATTGGATTTAATTTAATTTTACGAATATTTGTTTGCGAAATTAAGATTTCGAGGTTTTCTTGAGTTGCTGTAATTTTGTTACGAATATTTCTTTCCGAAATTGTTTTTAAGAGAGTTGAGTTTCTAACTTTGGTTTTTCTTTTACGAATATTTCTTTGCAAAAGTGTTTTTCTGAGAGTTTTGTTTTCCCTGTAATTTAATTGGATTTAATTTAATTTTACGAATATTTGTTTGCGAAATTAAGATTTCGAGGTTTTCTTGAGTTGCTGTAGTTTTGTTACGAATATTTCTTTGCGAAATTGTTTTTCCGAGAGTTGAGTTTCTAATTTTGGTTTTTCTTTTACGAATTTTTCTTTGCAAAATCGTTTTTCCGAGAGTTTTGTTTTCCCTGTAATTTAATTGGATTTAATTTAATTTTACGAATATTTGTTTGCGAAATTAAGATTTCGAGGTTTTCTTGAGTGGCTGTAATTTTGTTACGAATATTTCTTTGCGAAATTGTTTTTCCGAGAGTTGAGTTTCTAACTTTGGTTTTTCTTTTACGAATATTTCTTTGCGAAAGTGTTTTTCCGAGTTTTGTTTTCCCTGTAATTTAATTTTACGAATATTTGTTTGCGAAATTAAGATTTCGAGGTTTTCTTGAGTGGCTGTAATTTTGTTACGAATATTTCTTTGCGAAATTGGTTTTTCCGAGAGTTGAGTTTCTAATTTTGGTTTTTCTTTTACGAATATGTCTTTGCGAAAGTGTTTTTCCGAGAGTTTTGTTTTCCCTGTAATTTAATTGGATTTAATTTAATTTTACGCATATTTGTTTGCGAAATTTTTGTTTTCACTCTAATTTAATTGGATTTAATTTAATTTTACGAATATTTGTTTGCCAAATTAAGATTTCGAGGTTTTCTTGAGTTGCTGTAATTTTGTTACGAAATATTTCTTTACGAAATTGTTTTTCCGAGAGTTGAGTTTCTAATTTTGGTTTTTCTTTTACGAATATTTCATTGTGAAAGATTTTTCCGAGAGTTTTGTTTTCCGTGTAATTTAATTGGATTTAATTTAATTTTACGAATATTTGTTTGCGAAATTTAGATTTCGAGGATTTCTTGAGTTGCTGTAATTTTGTTACGAATATTTCTTTGCGAAATTGTTTTTCCGAGAGTTGAGTTTCTAATTTTGGTTTTTCTTTTACCAATATTTCTGTGCAAAAGTGTTTTTCCGAGAGTTTTGTTTTCACTGTAATTTAATTGGATTTAATTTAATTTTACGAATATTTGTTTGCGAAATTTTTGTTTTCACTGTAATTTAATTGGATTTAATTTAATTTTACGAATATTTGTTTGCGAAATTAAGATTTCGAGGTTTTCTTGAGTTGCTGTAATTTTGTTACGAATATTTCTTTGCGAAATTGTTTTTCGGAGAGTTGAGTTTCTAACTTTGGTTTTTCTTTTACGAATATTTCTTTGCGAAAGTGTTTTTCCGAGTTTTGTTTTCCCTGTAATTTAATTGGATTTAATTTAATTTTACGAATATTTGTTTGCGAAATTAAGATTTCGAGGTTTTGTTGAGTTGCTGTAATTTTTGTTACGAATATTTCTTTGCGAAATTGTTTTTCCGAGAGTTAAGTTTCTAACTTTGGTTTTTCTTTTACGAATATTTCTTTGCAAAAGTGTTTTTCCGAGAGTTTTGTTTTCCCTGTAATTTAATTGGATTTAATTTAATTTTACGAATATTTGTTTGCGAAATTAAGATTTCGAGGTTTTCTTGAGTTGCTGTAATTTTGTTACGAATATTTCTTTGCGAAATTGTTTTTCCGAGAGTTGAGTTTCTAACTTTGGTTTTTCTTTTACGAATATTTCTTTGCGAAAGTGTTTTTCCGAGTTTTGTTTTCCCTGTAATTTAATTTTACGAATATTTGTTTGCGAAATTAAGATTTCGAGGTTTTCTTGAGTGGCTGTAATTTTGTTACGAATATTTCTTTGCGAAATTGGTTTTCCGAGAGTTGAGTTTCTAATTTCGGTTTTTCTTTTACGAATATTTCTTTGCGAAAGTGTTTTTCCGGAGTTTTGTTTTCCCTGTAATTTAATTGGATTTAATTTAATTTTACGAATATTTGTTTGCGAAATTAAGATTTCGAGGTTTTCTTGAGTTGCTGTAATTTTGTTACGAATATTTCTTTGCGAAATTGTTTTTCCGAGAGTTGAGTTTCTAATTTTGGTTTTTCTTTTACGAATATTTCTTTGCGAAAGTGTTTTTCCGAGAGTTTTGTTTTCTGTGTAAATTAATTGGATTTAATTTAATTTTACGAATATTTGTTTGGCGAAATTAAGATTTCGAGGTTTTCTTGAGTTGCTGTAATTTTGTTACGAATATTTCTTTCCGAAATTGTTTTTCCGAGAGTTGAGTTTCTAACTTTGGTTTTTCTTTTACGAATATTTCTTTGCAAAAGTGTTTTTCCGAGAGTTTTGTTTTCCCTGTAATTTAATTGGATTTAATTTAATTTTACGAATATTTGTTTGCAAAATTAAGATTTCGAGGATTTCTTGAGTTGCTGTAATTTTGTTACGAATATTTCTTTGCGAAATTGTTTTTCCGAGAGTTGAGTTTCTAATTTTGGTTTTTTCTTTTACGAATTTTTCTTTGCAAAAGCGTTTTTCCGAGAGTTTTGTTTTCCCTGTAATTTAATTGGATTTAATTTAATTTTACGAATATTTGTTTGCGAAATTAAGATTTCGAGGTTTTCTTGAGTTGCTGTAATTTTGTTACGAATATTTCTTTGCGAAATTGTTTTTCCGAGAGTTGAGTTTCTAACTTTGGCTTTTCTTTTACGAATATTTCTTTGCGAAAGTGTTTTTCCGAGTTTTGTTTTCCCTGTAATTTAATTTTACGAATATTTGTTTGCGAAATTAAAATTTCGAGGTTTTCTTGAGTGGCTGTAATTTTGTTACGAATATTTCTTTGCGAAATTGGTTTTCCGAGAGTTGAGTTTCTAATTTTGGTTTTTCTTTTACGAATATGTCTTTGCGAAGTGTTTTTCCGAGAGTTTTGTTTTCCCTGTAATTTAATTGGATTTAATTTAATTTTACGAATATTTGTTTGCGAAATTTTTGTTTTCACTCTAATTTAAATGGATTTAATTTTACGAATATTTGTTTGCAAAATTAAGATTTCGAGGTTTTTCTTGAGTTGCTGTAGTTTTGTTACGAATATTTCTTTGCGAAATTTTTTTTCCGAGAGTTGAGTTTCTAATTTTGGTTTTTCTTTTACGAATATTTCTTTGTGAAAGATTTTTTCCGAGAGTTTTTGTTTTCCGTGTATTTTAATTGGATTTAATTTAATTTTACGAATATTTGTTTGCGAAATTTAGATTTCGAGGATTTCTTGAGTTGCTGTAATTTTGTTACGAATATTTCTTTCCGAAATTGTTTTTCCGAGAGTTGAGTTTCTAACTTTGTTATTTGCACACATTGCATTTCAACCAGGATGTCTCGACTGTCCTAACTGGGGCGCCACCCAGGAACGAACGAACTTACCAAACCGACCGCACGCGCCGTGACAGTACCAGTCACCGTACAATATAAGCACTCGTAAGAGATAAACTACCTGGAGGTTGCGATTCGGTTTCGCAAAGTTTTCTTTTCCCTGGACAGTCTCAGGAATTTTTTGACGTGAACAACTCGGTAATGTACGCTGAATCACACCCTAGGGACATCTGAATTATTGTAAATGCAGCACTGCGCTCTTGCTGACTTAAAATAGGGATACCTTGTAGGGCTAACAGTGCTCGACGACCCTTCGTCCCTCGCACGTGTATTGAGTTTAGGTTAGGTGTCGTGCTGGTGAAAATTTCAAAGGATATAAAATTCTTAAGTTAAGTAGGTACTTATCTTTTGTTCATCGGGTTGCATGGGCCGCAGGCGGCGTTTACTTTTCTCCTGGCTCTCCGCTGTGCTTCCTTCAGCGATAAATTGAACACGAGCAGCAAAAGACAGGGTTCTCCGCAGGGCGCCAACCTTCTTCTTTATTTTTTTTTTATTTGATAATTCGGTTTTGTTTCTATTGTTTCTATTCGCTTTTTAAGCAAAAACCCTAACTTTTTCTTTTAATTCTTTTCAGCACTTTTTGTGAAAACTATACTTTCGTCACACTTTTCCGTCATTCCCTTGTCGCTCTCAAGATCCCACCAAAAAAAAAACCTTCCGGAAATTCGGCCCTCGTTCTTCGTTCTCCCGAATTCGGAATTTATTTAGGAACTTACTCTAAATCGGCATGGGCGAACTCTGGTGGCTCCCCAAAAAAATAATGGCTGGTAACATCTTCTTTTCTTCATTTTGGAGAAAGCAAAGTAATCAATTAAAACAAATTTAACTTTTCCTCAATCAAAATAATAATGCAAATTAGACATAGGAAATGACAAGACTTTACCAGTCATCCAAGGCTACTCCTACGTACATTAAAATGCTTAGTAAAATGTGTGGAGAATATATAGTGCCACCGATTCTATAAAGAGGGAAGCTTCAGTTCTTTACCGGTGAGTTTCGTACTGCGCTAAGGACAGAATATTTCTTTTTATAGTTTACGTATAAGAATTTGCAATTGAATACACAAACCTCTGCCAGTTCACACGTACAGTCACTGCAGAGCATAAAAGCAGCCTTTAGCTGTCCAAAATCTCGCGGCCGTTCTTTCTGCTATGGCTAAAGTTTGACAGTCCCAAAAGTGTTCGCTTTAGTTCTGTTACCGCTTGAACAGAATGAAGTTGTCGCGATTACGTTATAGGACAGTTCAAGGCAATTTTCGAATATTCAGTGTTGTGCCTGGGAAAATTGTGCGAATAAAAAGAGCAATGTTTGAAATATCGAGCACATCATTAATTAATTCCACATTATAAATTTCATTCAAGCAAACATTTGCGATCCACTTCTGTGAGACAATGTCTTACGTCGGCTGTGGCGTGGGGATGTTGAATTCTGTTTCAGCCATGATGTTATCGAAGCAGCCATAGCCGCAACATCGAACAAATCTCATCTCAGTATGCTGAGATTCGATATTTTGTTTATTTTTTAGTTTTGACTTTTATAATTTTTTTTACAGGTTTCTCTCTTCTTTTTAAACACCAACTCCACGAGATATGTTTAGTTTTGGAGAAACTGCAAAAGTGCGAGTCCTACACCAAACAACGTGAAAGGATTAAAATGAAAACAAAGATCCAAAGGCTCTGATGCCAGTAAATTTCTGTTCTTATTGGGAATAGAGAGCGAATACAACGCCTGGTAAAATGGTAAAAGTAAAGCAGGTATTTGTGACTGCGAGCAGTTATAAGCTTTTACCCTCTCTTACTTATAATTAGCGTTTTATTTAAAGATAGAAATGTTTGGATTACGCTGGTCACGATGCGCTTATCTATAAAAATAAAAATATTGACCCTACTACAGAAAACAGGCGGAGAAGCCCCGACTCAGTGAATATTGTTGATGATGTTTTTTAAATCGCCGTAGCAGCAAACAACAAATATCCGTAAGTGCCAGCTGTCTGGATTTACGGATGAAATTCTGCTAACAGTGTTCGCAGTAAAACTGGAGCTTTCACATTCAGAAGTTTGCGCTAAAATTCAAGGATGTACAATTTGTCGGATATCCCCTAATCATCAAAGGGAACCGAAATCATTCTGCAGGTTAACTGATATAGTTTTTGCCTTTTAGGCTCAAGCGAGCAATTCTATTGTGGAATGTTATTACGAATTGAGCAAGAAATTGGAATATGCTTTAGTGCATGAAGGAGATCAAATTGGATACCTGTCCGACGAGATGGATCTAATGGTGAGACTCGCGATAAAGTTGCAGCATTGTTGGAGCAAGAAAAAGAGGTCGATGTCATTTTGAGTGGAGATACTGAAAATATTGCTCATTCATCGCTCCTGCGTGGCTTTTCCAGGTACATATAGCACAATGCATTACTAAATAGTAATTGTGGTTAGTTGTTAGTGTGTGGTTAGTGTAACTAACTAAGCCTATTTCCTACCACTTGAGTAAGGCTTAGTTCAGTTTAGTAGTTAGTCGTTACTAATTTCTTACGGATGCTGCCGCTTTGCTCCTTTCTCTTTCAGGTAGGTCCTCGTCTTCCAGGAAGTAGTACGAAATATCAGCACTGAACGCTGAAAAAAGCCAAGAGTCTCAGAGTCCAAGACTGCTTAGATGCCACTGGTGTGGGTGCTCCGTGACTATAGTTCGGAGGCCCCATCGGAGGTGTTTAGACGGGATGGATAAGTCATCGGCTCTTCAGGTAACATTATGTTTTGTTTTGCTGTAAGCTGTGCACATTCAAAAATCAATCAGCATCTGACAATAGTATAACTAAATAGTTTAGTTTTTGTTTGCATGTAGCTTACCCTTAATCGAATTGTGTGCCTGATTTAAATTTTTTATATTAATGATTTTAAACTTAAATTTACTGAACATAAACCTATAACAAATAAATATTTGGATATAGAAAATATTAATGAAATAAAAAAATTTCTGGTTGAAAAACAAGAAAAGTAAATAAAAACAGTACCACGCCCATCAGTTGGAATAATCCATCCACATAATATATATCAATTAAAAGCATAAAAATAAAACATACAGCCATCAATCAATTTCCCTTATTCCCTCTCTCTATATGCATAGCCTTAGCCATACTTACATAATGTACTTATAGATTATGTTTAATAATTTTTAACATTTGTATGTCAAGAATAACAAATTTTCTATCCAGCTTGAGTTTACATATATGTATAAACAAAATATATTTAAAATTTATTTTGAAATATCAAAGGAAATAGACGTTGTGAACCAGATTTCTTTCCTTAAAATGAATACTTCGAATTAATTACAAATTAAGGAAACAAAATATAAATATTAAAAATAATAAACAATAATGTAAAAATTAATACCAGTTAAATAGTAAATAGCATATGTAATATGAGTGCTTGAGAGATCAAATAATTCAATTCAACTTCGACTTGATTCACTTGTCTTCTGAACCACTTTTTATAGTTTTAAGAGAATAAATAAATTAAAAATACTTAAAAATAATTAAACATATAATAAAATATCAGTAAAAATGTAAGTAAGCGAGCATGTTGTCAATTTTAATTTTTAATAATTTGCCTAAACCTTATCAATATATACCAAGAAAGCTCAGATATATCAAATGTATATTTGCTCAATAAACCAATAATTGTTATTTCATATAATTTTAGTGAAATTTTTATCAATGAATTCTACTTTTACTTGAGAATAAATTAAAATAGCTTGATACGCATAAATAAGTATAGTAAGAAAAAAAGAAAACAATTAAAATTAAATTAATAATAATATAATACACGTATGTATGTAATTGCATTAAATGTAAAATAACAATATAGGGAATAAGTTTGAAAAAATTATAAAATAAGAAAAAAACACATTCTTAATTTTAAAAACGCGAAAACTGTTATTGCTTTGACGTAGTAGTGGCAAATAAAAGATGCTTAAACGTTAATAAAAAACAAAGATATCTGTGTTTCATTTTCATTCCGTATTCATACAGCAGATCGCAATAACAGCAAAATCGCTGTTGGTTTAGCGATAAGTGCAACAAAGCAATAAAAGTGAAAGAGTCTGCTTTTCGCGCCTATTAACTGCTTTCCTGTCCAGAGCTAAAACAAGTCTAGAAGACTGCATGGAACACCTGTAAGTCCGTTATCCAGAGAAAAAAATTTCTTTTTGACCAGACAAAGAATCGTGGCAAGCCAGAAAGGCAGCAAAGGTTCCCGGTCTCTGGTCAAAAACATCAGGTACAACTACAGCAGTTCCTCTATACTTTCACTAGTTAATAATGGTGAAGTGATTTTTGACTCTCTGGATAAAGCTCATATTTTGGCATATTCGACAGGAAAATCTCCAACTGCTTGGAAACTACATCACGTTCAGCCTATTACCAACAAAAGTTGAGGTTATCGATTCCTCAAATTATGGACCAATTGCAATCACTTCGATTCTTTCAAAGGTTTTGGAAACTATCATTGACTCGAAATTAATGAAGTAACTAGAGACTAATCACCTCATCAACGATCGCCAATATTGCTTCCGAGCTGGACGCTCATCTGGAGACTTGCTGACTTGTCATGCGGAATGTTGGAACCGTAGGCTTCACAATTTTGGTGAGTCCAAGATCGTTGCCCTAGATATTTTAAATTGATTGAGTCTGGCATCATCCCTTTCAGCAAAACTTAAAATATTTGGTCTCTTCCCTCCGCTTCTTTTATGTATTGAAAGCTTATTATACGGTCCCCTAATACGAGTTGTATTAAATGGCCCAAGGGGCTGCTATCTTTCCATCTCTCTTCTTAATTTTCATTAATGATCTGCTTTCTCGTACTTTCAATCCCATCCATAGTTTCGCCGATGACTGTACCCTTGATTTCGCTTACTTCGTTGACACTCTTGCGAACTCCAGAGGGAATGTAACATGATTATTATCCTTGCATGGGGCAAAATAAATTGCATCAACTTCAATGCGTCTAAGTCCCAATGCTGTATCATCTCGATAAAACAAGATCATAGTTTTTCCACTTTCGTTTCTTTTGGTGGAGCACTGATTTATGATACCCCATCTTTGGGCATTCTTTGCTTTAACATTTCCCGTAAGCTAAGCTGGACAGATCACATCTTCTCTGTTGCCAAAGAAGCATCGAAATGTCTCGGATATCTGAAAAGGTGTAAGAAATATTTCAGCCCGTCAAATCTAGCGTTCCTCTACAAGTTCCATATCAGACCTAGAATGGAATACAATTCCCATATCTTGGTCGGCGCTGGTTGCACAGCCTTAACTTCACTGGATATTGTCCAAAAAAGAGCCTCCTGTCGATTTGGCAATAACTTATTATATCGATTCACTCAAGCACAGCAGCAATATTGGATGCTTTTCGCTCTCCTCATATCCCTTAATCCTTTCCCTATCTCCTTCCTGCCACGCTGTGCTTTGCATCATAGGGTATCCCCTGAGCTTGGCTTAATAATATAAAAAAAAAAAACAAAAACAAAACATGGATGGTCAATGTTGCGAAGAAATATCTAGTCTGATCCCTTGTAGAATATTTCCTGTGTGCAATACTCGCGCTGCAAACCACGCACATTCTTTTACCCTTAATTTTACCTTCGGCCGTACAGTAAAATTCCGTGATGCTTTTTTGTCCCGAACTGTGCGAATGTAGAACAGTCTACCATCTTCTGTCTTTCCTTCGCCTTACAATCCGCGAAAGTTAAGGAATGACATATATCAGCATCTCCGCCGCTCTCATCACATTCCCTAATTCGTTTCCCTCCTTCGTGCCATGTTGTGCATTGCATCAAAAGGTGTCCGCGAGCTTGGCTTGATAATAAAAACAAAAAACAAAAAAACCAAGTGCTATTCGTAATTGGTTATTGCTCACTTCGAATATCCAGCACATACGTCTTTCAATAGCTGTAGTTTAACCAAAGAATATAAATCAGTAAAGAAGCGCCACAACAAGAGATCGGTGTTGCTACTTCAGCTGAGAGATTTTCTAAATATTCATTCCAGCATTTGGATGGTAGCACGCCGCTGCGTACTTAGCTTTTCCGCCGTATTGTGATTGTTAGACATGCGCTGTTCTATACCTAGTGATTGAGCTTAGGCTCACTGGAAAATGAACTGTTACCGATGGGTGTCTCAAAGCTCGTGAGTTCCTTCTTTACTGATTTATTTTCTCTGGTTTAACCTGAGAAAACTTACAAATAGATATGTAAAACTCGAATTTATGCCACACGAGATTCAAAATGGTCGAAGTTTGTTGCTTTTTTATTTTATGGTGTTGTCCACGACGACCCTAGGGCGGGTCCGGGATTCTTGTGAGGGGGGGGGGGGGGCACCATCTTGTCTTAAAAACGGTATAAGCTGGAAACAGATCAAACGTTCGAAGACACCCGTCACCAGTCGCAAATGTCAAATGCACAAAATTATCATTAAAAGATACGGGTCGAATAAATAAGCGAGTGGCTGTCACTCCTACGATGAAAGTTGCTCAACGTTAAACTTTTGCCACGCACTAAAGCCAAACGAGTTGTTAAATTACTTTCTTTGTTTTGGTTTGTAAATAATGGAAGTGAGAGCCTTCCAAATCATCAATTTTAGTTAGTAATAATAGGGAAACACATTTTGTTCGAATTAATTCATCAAAAAATGGTAACTTTGTAAAATACAGTAATTAGAGCCCTACGTATTTTACCTCTACTAAAGTTAAGAGAGTTTTTTTTTTATATTATTAAGGCAAGTTTAGGAGATACCTTATTATGCAAAGCACAGCATGGCATGAAGGTGATAGGGAATGAATTAGGGAACGTTAGAAGAGCGACAGAAGTGCTGTATTTCACTCTTAAGCTTTCGCAGATTGTATGTTGGAGTAAAGAGAGAAAATGGTAGACTGATTCACACTCGCACAGTTCGGGACAAAAAGCATAATGGAATTTTACTGAATGGCTGAAAGTAATTTGATGGGTAAAAGGATGTTTGCGATTTGCTGCGGCGAGTGTTGGGTCCAGGGTATCAAACTAGATATTTCATCAGAATATTGACCATACATATAGCGATAAAGGATTGAAAGGCATCTATCATTATAGCGGTGTTCGATATTTCAAGTTATTTCCACATCGCCAGTGAGCTTGAAGGCTTTTTTTTTGGACAATATCTAATGAAGGTAAGACTGTGCGTCCAGATATGGAAATTGTATTAAATTCTAGGTCTGATGTAGGAGTTGTAGAGGAAAGCTAGATTTGGTGAGTTGAAATATTTCTACAACTTGGGGGGGGGGGGGCACCATAGGTGTCCCAACTCCTAACGAGTCGGGAAAAATAGGGCTCTAAGGTTGCTTCCTGCACCCATCTGAGCACTTAAGGACTGCTATTGCATATTTTTTACATGATTTGTAATTTGACCGGTCCCGTTCGCCCCCTCTCGGTGCGACCCTGATCTTGCTTCAGAGAGCTGGGACAGCTTTGGGATTTAGATGCCTTGGATTCGACGGGAATCGCTTTACTCCAAACGAGGATACGATCAAGGTCGTTATTTATTGATCTAATCATGCTATTTCGTTTGGTTTCTGGGGTCTCCAACAGTGTCAAAGGAGTAAGCGAAATGAAGGCTACTGGCATAGGCAAAGCTATGGATGCGATTAAAATTAATTAAATTATTAATGAAAATTAAGAAGAGAGATGGAGAGAAACTGAGCCCTGGGGCATGTCGGGATTTATATAATGAGGTTCTGGTGAAACCCCCTCTAGTACAACCGGTATTATGCGATCAGGTAAAAAGTTTCAATCTATAATAGAAGATGAGGGGAGAGACCAAGTGCTTTAAGTTTAAATAAAAGGAGTAGAGATGCCTGACTCTATCAAAGACCTTTTAAATATCTAGATCGACGATTTTGCAATCACCAAAATTGAGAAAGCTACGGTTACAATGTTCTGTAAGAAAAGTCAGCAAGTCTCCCAACGAGCGTCCAGTCCGGAAGATATAATGGCGAGGCGACCATTGATGAGTTGTTTGGTTTCCAGATACTTCAATAATTTGGAGTTAATAATAGATTCAAAAAACTTTGAAAAAATCGAAATGATTGCAGTAAGTCGATAATTTGAGGGATCGCTACACTCTTCTTTCTTGGGAATAGGCCTATCGTAAGCTAGTTTCCAACCAGTTGAAAATTTTCCTATCAAATAAAACAAGCGCAAAGGTTTAGCCAAGAATAAGGCATAGGTTTTTTGTCAACAGGGGTGAAAATCCTTCAGGAAGTACGGATTTGGAAACGTTGATCCCCTTAAGGATCTTGAACACATCTCTCTAATGGATGTGAATTGGCTCTTATGTAGAGAATTTGAAGCGAATCTACTAGTCAAAATATTATCTTGATCCGATCTGATGTAAGAATAGGGAATGTATTCATGCATGCCAAAACTTAGAATGTCACTAAGTTGTAATATGAATTCATCAACCTCCCTCGAAGAGAAACAGACCTACCAATCAATTTCTCTAAGATGCTTCAGGCCCCCCCCCCCTACCTGGATCCGCCACTGCGACAACCAAAGTTGCAAAAAATATAAAATATGTTTACGAAATCTATCTTGTGCAACATAAATTTCAATTTTCTAATTTGGTCGTGGTCCTAAAAACGACAGAAACGAGAAATCTTTACATTCGTTGATAACAAAAAGTGGGACGTGTGCGGGAAAGAAGATAGGAACGAATATAATGTTTGATGAATGTCACTGACTTTTCTACTGAATGGTGTATGAGTTTGCCAGCAAAAAGTATTATGTCCGAAAATAATTCCAGTCAACCACTAAAGTGAATAAAAATCTGGCGAAACATTTTCTGTAAATTTCTAAAAAGAAATTGCGGACTTCCTTGCATCAGGTCGTAGCATCGTTGGTTTTATATTGGACCGAGGCATTTCTGGCTTACCCTTTGGTTATGTCAGTAAGTCGGGGCATCGTTGATTTAATATTTAAGCGAGGCGTTACAGATTTCAAAAATCTCGGCAACAATATTGCAGACGCGTTCTCATCGGTTGCTGGCAGCAAATCTGAAAACAGCTGTACTGCTTTGTTCACCTGTGGACAAGGAATAAATTGTTTAAATGCTGGGTACCATTTCATTTAGTTAAATATAATTAAAGAGCTCTGTGTAAGGAGAAAAGGAGAACTTGGAAGCTAGGTGTAATATGTAAATCGATTGGTGAAAAATTATTTTGTGATTTACTGATTTTTTATTTGTTTATATAAATGAAAACTATAGTAATGTACAATCTTTATTCTTTTTTTATTTTAGAGAATAGAAGAATTTTAAGAACTTTTATTTTTAACGAATCTAAACAAATAAATACAAGAGGAAAAAACAACCGCCTCGTCCGGGGTTTGAAACCGGGACCTTCCGCTTTCCGGGCGACTGCTCTTAACACTGCGCTAATGAAAAAGATTACTTTCCTGTATGTATTTCTCAATTTGCAACTACCGCACTAAGCCACGTTTGTTGTCCCGGTTTCAAACCCCGGACGAGGCGGTTGTTTTTTCATCTTGTATTTGTAATTTGATTTAGAATCGTTAAAAAGAAGTTGTTAAAATTCTTCTATTCTCCATCTATAGTAATGGTTATAAAATTGAAAAAAAAACAGATTCCTGTTCCACATCAGCCCTATATATTTTTTCTGCTATGTTGGAATAACATTCGTAGAATCTTTTAAAGATCTTGCCTTAAAATTCTGAATTCATAAGTTTCTAAACTATTCTCAGCACTATTTTGGTAGTTCGTTATTTTCTGTAGGACGACATTTTTGGTGATCCGTAATTTTGGGTGGCTTTCATTTAAAGTAATTCATCAGTGGTGTGAAGCCCTAAGGCTATAGATAGGTCATACCTAGACGAGCAAAAAATTCCATGGGTGTTGGGAGAGGTCTCCGAGATAACGGGACTTTAAGATATTTGGGTATGTTTTCATAAATCACCCTCCCTCCCTCCTCGTTACACCCTACGAAGACGCTTTAAACGTTGCTAGATAAATAATCGTTAAGCCTTTCCAACAGTCTCTAAATTTTTGCCCCTCTCTTCTGTTGTAAAGTTATGGACCAAAAGGTTTAAAATTTAGGAATTTTAACTCGTTTTGTTTTTTATTTAATTACTATTTTTATTGAAAAACGCTTCATCAAGACAAATTTTTCATATTGAATTTAAGAAGCCCAAAAGCTTAGCTTAAAAATGACCTATTACCCTCTGTACCGAAGAAGATACGCTTTTTGAAACAGCTATGTCGCTGAGATGTTTTACTTTTTCTTGTCGGACATTCCTATGTCTGCCAACATTTTGTTCCCACATGGCCATCTCAGAAAAGGTTTCTAGAAGTTCTATAAGAAAATGTAATCGAACGAGAAATTTTCCAATTTATTTTGTAAAATGGATTGGTCAGAAGGAGAATGAGGGTGTGTACGTGCTTGGTAAAGATTTATAAATATTTGCAACATATTCTTTACTTCCCTTAACCACTACAGCATCGTCATCCTATTAATCAGGAAAATTCCAACTGATATTGTATCACAACGATTTGCTACATGTACGTAACCTAACTTAATTTAAACTAAAGTTACCCATAATATTATATTTCTGTAGAAAGTTAAATTTCTGTCAAATGTTAGGTTTTACAATTGAGGGAAACACTCAGTCAAAAACCAAGTGTTTCTCAAAACGTAGACAGCATTTTTCAACCAGTTATTTTTACTTTGCATATACAATTTGTTTTGTTAATGTACTCGCAAAATTTTTAACTCTGAGCTCCTTATTTGCTTTAATTTCCTACGCCTTATAAATAATTGTTCTCCTCCTTCTACATATGGCTCCACCTGAAATCAAAGAAGATAAGTTCGCGCCCCTTAGAAATGCAAAATACTGTTCCCAATAAAGCCACAAAAAAGGTTGTTGAAAAAACTTTACAGAAGTAGATATTGTGCACAGCTTCACTTACCATTTCTTGCTACTAGAAAGCTCTAAATTAGGGGTGCTTGCAGGGATACCATCAGTTTTAGTAATTTTCTACAGAGGTAAGAGGTAGAAACGCGTCACTTCCGCCAGCTTGGTTTTTCGTCGGCCGCCTTTCGGGGCGTAGAAAAGCAAAAACGGTCGCCACGCCAACTGTAATCAATAGATTTGCCACCGCCCGGCGCTTACAGAAACCGTTGACAGAAACCAATTCGTCACTTCCGCCAGCTTCGATTTTCGTCGGCCGCCCTCCGGGGCGTAGAAAAAGATGCACCCACACCCCATGCGGAGAAATGCGCAAAGAGCAAACATCTAGGTGTGGAGGGTGTTGGGTGTTGAAAAAAATTGTGTTTTCCGAAAGAATAGTTTTTTCGGTATTCGGTAAGTCGTTTGTTGTTGTTTTTTTCCAGTTCAAAAACATAGCAAGCGAGAAGCAATTCGAATTTTGTTTTGTGATTTGGTGGTTTGGTTTTTTGCAAAATCATTTAAAAGTGGTTATAGTAATCGGAAAATAGAATTTTATGTGTGTGAAGTGTAAGAAGGTGGTATATTTATATATGTAATTTTTTGGTTTTTCTTTTACGAATATTTCTTTGCGAAAGTGTTTTTCCGAGAGTTGAGTTTTTAATTTTCGTTTTTCTTTCACCAATTTTTCTTTGCAAAAGTGTTTTTCCGAGAGTTTTGTTTTCCCTGTAATTTAATTGGATTTAATTTAATTTTACGAATATTTGTTTGCGAAATTAAGATTTCGAGGTTTTCTTGAGTTGCTGTAATTTTGTTACGAATATTTCTTTGCGAAATTGTTTTTCCGAGAGTTTAGTTTCTAATTTTGGTTTTTCTTTTACGAATATTTCTTTGCGAAAGTGTTTTTCCGAGAGTTTTGTTTTCCCTGTAATTTAATTGGATTTAATTTAATTTTACGAATATTTGTTTGCGAAATTAAGATTTCGAGGTTTTCTTGAATTGCTGTAATTTTGTTACGAATATTTCTTTCCGAAATTGTTTTTTCGGAGAGTTGAGTTTCTAATTTTGGTTTTTCTTTTACGACTATTTCTTTGCGATTGCCGAGAGCTTTGTTTTCCCTGTGTAATTTAATTGGATTTAATTTAATTTTACGAATATTTGTTTGCGAAATTAAGATTTCGAGGTTTTCTTGAGTTGCTGTAATTTTGTTACGAATATTTCTTTGCGAAATTGTTTTTCCGAGAGTTTAGTTTCTAATTTTGGTTTTTCTTTTACGAATATTTCTTTGCGAAAGTGTTTTTCCGAGAGTTTTGTTTTCCCTGTAATTTAATTGGATTTAATTTAATTTTACGAATATTTGTTTGCGAAATTAAGATTTCGAGGTTTTCTTGAGTTGCTGTAATTTTGTTACGAATATTTCTTTGCGAAATTGTTTTTCCGAGAGTTGAGTTTCTAATTTTGGTTTTTCTTTTACGAATATTTCTTTGCGAAAGTGTTTTGCCGAGAGTTTTGTTTTCCCTGTAATTTAATTGGATTTAATTTAATTTTACGAATATTTGTTTGCGAAATTAAGATTTCGAGGTTTTCTTGAATTGCTGTAATTTTGTTACGAATATTTCTTTGCGAAATTGGTTTTCTGAGAGTTGAGTTTCTAATTTTCTTTTTTCTTTTATCAATATTTCTTTGCAAAAGTGTTTTTCCGATAGTTTTGTTTTCCCTGTAATTTAATTGGATTTAATTTAATTTTACGAATATTTGTTTGCGAAATTAAGATTACGAGGTTTTCTTGAGTTGCTGTAGTTTTGTTACGAATATTTCTTTGCGAAATTGTTTTTCCGAGAGTTGAGTTTCTAATTTTGGTTTTTCTTTTACCAATATTTCTTTGCGAAAGTGTTTTTCCGAAAGTTTTGTTTTCCCTGTAATTTAATTGGATTTAATTTAATTTTACGAATATTTGTTTGCGAAAATAAGATTTCGAGGTTTTCTTGAGTTGCTGTAGTTTTGTTACGAATATTTCTTTCCGAAATTGTTTTTCCGAGAGTTGAGTTTCTAATTTTGGTTTTTCTTTTACGAATATTTCTTTGCGAAAGTGTTTTTCCGAGAGTTTTGTTTTCCCTGTAATTTAATTGGATTTAATTTAATTTTACGAATATTTGTTTGCGAAATTAAGATTTCGAGGTTTTCTTGAGTTGCTGTAGTTTTGTTATGAATACTTCTTTGCGAAATTGTTTTTCCGAGAGTTGAGTTTCTAATTTTGGTTTTTCTTTTACCAATATTTCTTTGCGGCAGTGTTTTTCCGAGAGTTTTGTTTTCCCTGTAATTTAATTGGATTTAATTTAATTTTACGAATATTTGTTTGCGAAAATAAGATTTCGAGGTTTTCTTGAGTTGCTGTAATTTTGTTACGAATATTTCTTTGCGAAACTGTTTTTCCGAGAATTGAGTTTCTAATTTTGGTTTGTCTTTTACGAATATTTCTTTGCGAAAGTGTTTTTCCGAGAGTTTTGTTTTCCCTGTAATTTAATTGGATTTAATTTAATTTTACGAATATTTGTTTGCGAAATTAAGATTTCGAGGTTTTCTTGAGTTGCTGTAATTTTGTTACGAATATTTCTTTGCGAAACTGTTTTTCCGAGAGTTGAGTTTCTAATTTTGGTTTTTCTTTTACGAATATTTCTGTGCGAAAGTGTTTTTCCAAGAGTTTTGTTTTTCCCTGTAATTTAATTGGATTTAATTTAATTTTACGAATATTTGTTTGCGAATTAAGATTTCGAGGTTTTCTTGAGTTGCTGTAATTTTGTTACGAATATTTCTTTGCGAAATTGGTTTTCCGAGAGTTGAGTTTCTAATTTGGTTTTTCTTTTATCAATATTTCTTTGCAAAGTGTTTTTCCGAGAGTTTTGATTTCCCTGTAATTTAATTGGATTTAATTTAATTTTACGAATATTTGTTTGCGAAATTAAGATTTCGAGGTTTTCTTGAGTTGCTGTAGTTTTGTTACGAATACTTCTTTGCGAAATTGTTTTTCCGAGAGTTGAGTTTCTAACTTTGGTTTTTCTTTTACCAATATTTCTTTGCAAAAGTGTTTTTCGGAGAGTTTTGTTTTCCCTGTAATTTAATTGGATTTAATTTAATTTTACAAATATTTGTTTGCGAAAATAAGATTTCGAGGTTTTCTTGAGTTGCTGTAGTTTTGTTACGAATATTTCTTTGCGAAATTGTTTTTCCGAGAGTTGAGTTTCTAATTTTGGTTTTTCTGTTACGAATATTTCTTTGCGAAAGTGTTTTTCCGAGAGTTTTGTTTTCCCTGTAATTTAATTGGATTTAATTTAATTTTACGAATATTTGTTTGCGAAATTAAGATTTCGAGGTTTTCTTGAGTTGCTGTAATTTTGTTACGAATATTTCTTTGCGAAATTGGTTTCCCGAGAGTTGAGTTTCTAATTTTGGTTTTTCTTTTATCAATATTTCTTTGCAAAGTGTTTTTTCCGAGAGTTTTGATTTCCCTGTAATTTAATTGGATTTGCGAAATTAAGATTTCGAGGTTTTCTTGAGTTGCTGTAATTTTGTTACGAATATTTCTTTGCGAAATTGGTTTTCCGAGAGTTGAGTTTCTAATTTTGGTTTTTCTTTTATCAATATTTCTTTGCAAAAGTGTTTTTTCCGAGAGTTTTGATTTCCCTGTAATTTAATTGGATTTAATTTATTTACGAATATTTGTTTGCGAAATTAAGATTTCGAGGTTTTCTTGAGTTGCTGTAGTTTTGTTACGAATACTTCTTTGCGAAATTGTTTTTCCGAGAGTTGAGTTTCTAATTTTTGTTTTTCTTTTACGAATATTTCTTTGCGAAAGTGTTTTTCCGAGAGTTTTGTTTTCCCTGTAATTTAATTGGATTTAATTTAATTTTACGAATATTTGTTTGCGAAATTAAGATTTCGAGGTTTTCTTGAGTTGCTGTAATTTTGTTACGAATATTTCTTTGCGAAACTGTTTTTCCGAGAGTTGAGTTTCTAATTTTGGTTTGTCTTTTACGAATATTTCTTGCGAAAGTGTTTTTTCCGAGAGTTTTGTTTTCCCTGTAATTTAATTGGATTTAATTTAATTTTACGAATATTTGTTGCGAAATTAAGATTTCGAGGTTTTCTTGAGTTGCTGTAATTTTGTTACGAATATTTCTTTGCGAAACTGTTTTTCCGAGAGTTGAGTTTCTAATTTTGGTTTTTCTTTTACGAATATTTCTTTGCGAAAGTGTTTTTCCAAGAGTTTTGTTTTCCCTGTAATTTAATTGGATTTAATTTAATTTTACGAATATTTGTTTGCGAAATTAAGATTTCGAGGTTTTCTTGAGTTGCTGTAATTTTGTTACGAATATTTCTTTGCGAAATTGGTTTTCCGAGAGTTGAGTTTCTAATTTTGTTTTTCTTTTATCAATATTTCTTTGCAAAAGTGTTTTTCCGAGAGTTTTGATTTCCCTGTAATTTAATTGGATTTAATTTAATTTTACGAATATTTGTTTGCGAAATTAAGATTTCGAGGTTTTCTTGAGTTGCTGTAGTTTTGTTACGAATACTTCTTTGCGAAATTGTTTTTCCGAGAGTTGAGTTTCTAACTTTGGTTTTTCTTTTACCAATATTTCTTTGCGAAAGTGTTTTTCGGAGAGTTTTGTTTTCCCTGTAATTTAATTGGATTTAATTTAATTTTACGAATATTTGTTTGCGAAAATAAGATTTCGAGGTTTTCTTGAGTTGCTGTAGTTTTGTTACGAATATTTCTTTGCGAAATTGTTTTTCCGAGAGTTGAGTTTCTAATTTTGGTTTTTCTGTTACGAATATTTCTTTGCGAAAGTGTTTTTCCGAGAGTTTTGTTTTTCCCTGTAATTTAATTGGATTTAATTTAATTTTACGAATATTTGTTTGCCGAAATTAAGATTTCGAGGTTTTCTTGAGTTGCTGTAATTTTGTTACGAATATTTCTTTGCGAAATTGGTTTCCCGAGAGTTGAGTTTCTAATTTTGGTTTTTCTTTTATCAATATTTCTTTGCAAAAAGTGTTTTTCCGAGAGTTTTGATTTCCCTGTAATTTAATTGGATTTAATTTAATTTTACGAATATTTGTTTGCGAAATTAAGATTTCGAGGTTTTCTTGAGTTGCTGTAATTTTGTTACGAATATTTCTTTGCGAAATTGTTTTTCCGAGATTTGAGTTTCTAATTTTGGTTTTTCTTTTACGAATATTTCTTTGCGAAAGTGTTTTGCCGAGAGTTTTGTTTTCCCTGTAATTTAATTGGATTTAATTTAATTTTACGAATATTTGTTTGCGAAATTAAGATTTCGAGGTTTTCTTGAGTTGCTGTAATTTTGTTAGGAATATTTCTTTGCGAAATTGTTTTTCCGAGAGTTTAGTTTCTAATTTTGGTTTTTCTTTTACGAATATTTCTTTGCGAAAGTGTTTTTCCGAGAGTTTTGTTTTCCCTGTAATTTAATTGGATTTAATTTAATTTTACGAATATTTGTTTGCGAAAATAAGATTTCGAGGTTTTCTTGGGTTGCTGTAGTTTTGATACGAATATTTCTTTCCGAAATTGTTTTTCCGAGAGTTGAGTTTCTAATTTTGGTTTTTCTTTTACGAATATTTCTTTGCGAAAGTGTTTTTCCGAGAGTTTTGTTTTCCCTGTAATTTAATTGGATTTAATTTAATTTTACGAATATTTGTTTGCGAAATTAAGATTTCGAGGTTTTCTTGAGTTGCTGTAATTTTGTTACGAATATTTCTTTGCGAAATTGGGTTTTCCGAGAGTTGAGTTTCTAATTTTGGTTTTTCTTTTATCAATATTTCTTTGCAAAAGTGTTTTTCCGAGAGTTTTGATTTCCCTGTAATTTAATTGGATTTAATTTAATTTTACGAATATTTGTTTGCGAAATTAAGATTTCGAGGTTTTCTTGAGTTGCTGTAGTTTTGTTACGAATACTTCTTTGCGAAATTGTTTTTCCGAGAGTTGAGTTTCTAATTTTGGTTTTTCTTTTACCAATATTTCTTTGCGAAAGTGTTTTTTCCGAGAGTTTTGTTTTCCCTGTAATTTAATTGGACTTAATTTAATTTTACGAATATTTGTTTGCGAAATAAGATTTCGAGGTTTTCTTGAGTTGCTGTAGTTTTGTTACGAATATTTCTTTGCGAAATTGTTTTTTCCGAGAGTTGAGTTTCTAATTTTGGTTTTTCTTTTACCAATATTTCTTTGCGAAAGTGTTTTTCCGAGAGTTTTGTTTTTCCCTGTAATTTAATTGGATTTAATTTAATTTTACGGATATTTGTTTGCGAAATTAAGATTTCGAGGTTTTCTTGAGTTGCTGTAATTTTGTTACGAATATTTCTTTGCGAAACTGTTTTTCGAGAGTTGAGTTTCTAATTTTTGTTTTTCTTTTACGAATATTTCTTTGCGAAAGTGTTTTTCCGAGAGTTTTGTTTTCCCTGTAATTTAATTGGATTTAATTTAATTTTACGAATATTTGTTTGCGAAAATTAAGATTTCGAGGTTTTCTTGAGTTGCTGTAATTTTGTTACGAATATTTCTTTGCGAAACTGTTTTTCCGAGAGTTGAGTTTCTAATTTTTGGTTTTTCTTTTACGAATATTTCTTTGCGAAAGTGTTTTTCCGAGAGTTTTGTTTTCCCTGTAATTTAATTGGATTTAATTTAATTTTACGAATATTTGTTTGCAAAATTAAGATTTCGAGGTTTTCTTGAGTTGCTGTAATTTTGTTACGAATATTTCTTTGCGAAATTGGTTTTCCGAGAGTTGAGTTTCTAATTTTGGTTTTTTTTTTATCAATATTTCTTTGCAAAAGTGTTTTTCCGAGAGTTTTGATTTCCCTGTAATTTAATTGGATTTAATTTAATTTTACGAATATTTGTTTGCGAAATTAAGATTTCGAGGTTTTCTTGAGTTGCTGTAGTTTTGTTACGAATACTTCTTTGCGAAATTGTTTTTCCGAG